>CM055764.1:2303033-2358033 GCA_029465975.1 Dallia pectoralis | reverse complement strand
ACACACACACACACACACACACACACACACACACACACACACACACACACACACACACACACACAGTCAAACACAAACAAACATCTAGTAATTGAAGTGTGTACACACCACTAATATACTCAAAGACACCTGCACCAACGACACACACACGTAAACATAACTTTTCAGAGCCCTTTTTCTAGAACCCACATGATGTCATTCTCCCCCCCCCCCTCCTCCCAATCTCCTCCTCACACCTAGGTCTCCTTCAGCGTGGAGGCGCGGGCTCGTGGCTGCCCCAAGGTTAAGCGCAGGACATTCGTCATCAAGCCCGTGGGCTTCAAGGACTCGCTGACCGTCACGGTCACATTCGAGTGCGAGTGCAAGTGCCAGGCCAGCGCCGTGCCCGACAGCCCGGAGTGCAACCATGGCAACGGCACCTACGAGTGCGGCACCTGCCAGTGCCACCCGGGGCGACTGGGGCCGCGCTGTGAATGCGCCGAGGGCGACTACAGCGCCACGGAGCGGGACCGGTGCAGCGTCCCAGCGGCCAGGGGCCCCGGGAGAGCCTGGGGCCCCGAGGTGGCGGTGTGCAGCGGGAGGGGCGACTGCGTGTGCGGCCAGTGCGTCTGCCACAGCAGCGACTTCGGCAAAGTGTGGGGCAAGCTGTGCGAGTGCGACGACTTCAACTGCCCGCGTTACAAGGGCGAGCTGTGTGCAGGTGAGGAAGCTGTGTGCAGGTGAGGTAGCAGTGTGCAGGTGAGGTAGCAGTGTGCAGGTGAGGGGGCTGTGTGCAGGTGAGGGGGCTGTGTGCAGGTGAGGGGGGTCACAAGCTGGCCTGTTACTAGGAAGGAATTACCTTTAAAGAACAGAAGAACAGACTTTCCCGGTACACATCGACATTCGCCGAACAACCCCTGCAGCCAACCCCACGATTGCTTGTAAAACGTCTTTGAACTTCCTGCCAGGTCTGCCCTAGTTGCCCCCACCATAACGCCAACCTCATGTGTGAGGAAATGCCGACAGTTACAGCAGGCTAGATGTTCTCTTACTTTCTCTCTCTCGCGCTTTTTCTATTTCTGTCCTCCGTCTGCCCGGGTCTAGCCGGTCAAGCTCTTTGCACAACAAACAAACGGCTGTGTGTTCTAAGCCATGCGTTCCACTGAAGTGTGTCCGAGCTGAGGCGCTGATAGAACCAGTCACTTTCACATTTGTGTGTGTGTGATTTATTAGCACTAGGTTGGTGTTCAGGATTTCCCAGTGATTCTTCCCAATGCATAACACTTTGGTACCATGAACATTTATGATTTTTGTTTAGAATGGATTTTTGAATGATTCAATATCCATTAATAAGGTTTTTACAACCACTTGATGCATCCTTTACAGGTGTTTCCCTGTGGTACATTTTTACTGTGAAACACCCACACAAGGCTATCCAGCAAAAAACGTCTGTAACAGGAAGTTGAAATATACAGCGAATAAATATCAACCCAACATGTAGAGGTTGTCACATTGGGTATCACAAAACATGAGGCCTTAAAGCAGAGTACTTCGTCTGGCTGACGTGACCCACAAGCTGGAATCAGCAAGACAACAGTGATCAGTTAATAACTGGTGTGTGGTCAGTTAATAACTGGTGTGTGGTCAGTTAATAATTGGTGTGTGGTCAGTTAATAACTGATGTGTGGTCAGTAAGCTTTTTACCTTGTACCCAAAGTCAGCTCTGTAAAACATGGAACATGCCCGTCTGGTCTGATATTTACCCTCTCATTCTCGCAGAATTTGCTCTTTTCCCCCCAAACTGCAATAATTATCAGGAAAATACCTCTCTGCTTTGTCATTGGCTCATGTTGTCATCAGCTAAAAATAAGGTTGGTCTGGTTTAAGGGGCCTGAGTAGGGAGCGGGCAGTACAGTGTGTGTGTGTGTGTGTGTGTGTGTGTGTGTGTGTGTGTGTGTGTGTGTGTGTGTGTGTGTGTGTGTGTGTGTGTGTGTGTGTGTGTGTGTGTGTGTGTGTGTGTGTGTGTGTGTGTGCGTGCGTGCGTGCGTGCGTGCGTGCGTGCGTGCGTGCGTGCGTGCGTGCGTGCGTGCGTGCGTGAATGCTTGTGAACTTACTAGAATTCTGGAGCGAAGCGTTTAGAGAATGCTGTAATAACCAGAAAGTGGCAATTGGGAGATCCTGTGGTTCTTAATGCTTGGTTCAGTCTGGTAGTTGTGATATCAAGGCTGTTTACTTGCTGACAGCCATTGTTTTCCTGAAGTAGAGTCTGGTTTGTGGTGATAAACCAACAACAACATGGGTTTGCTCCGCAGCGTCACTCATACTGGTTCCTGACACACACACACACCCACACACACAGACGGACGCACAGGCACCCAGACGCGCACACACACACCCTGAGCGACTGAACAGCACCCAGACATCGCTGACACACCATAACTCATGTCCAAGCAAAATAACAATGGAATTAGTTCCAGTGCCTCGACTATTTCAGAAATAGGTCACTAGATACTTCACGGTAGTTGTTGAAATTCCAGAAATTCCTCACCAGCCAAACCAACTTTTGGTTAAATCCAATTGGATTAGGGCATCGTAACGTTTTCTGATAGGACCAAAGAGTGCTTTAAAGGGGTCAGTAACTATAAGAGACCATCATGGAAATGATTCTTTGTTCCAAATGGCACTCTATTTCCAATATAGGACAATTCAGTAACCCAATAGTCAGAAGGTAGTGCGCTTTATAGGATAAAGTGTTTAGAAGGTAGAGTGTGTAATATTTAGTATGGTGAACCAATGACATATCAGACATGTCCTTCTTTCTCTCTCTGTCTCTCTCTTTTTCTTTCTCTCTGTGTATGCCCCTCTGTTTTAATCTCTGTCTCTCTCTTTTTCTTTCTCTCTGTGTATGCCCCTCTGTTTTAATCTCTGCCTCTCTCTTTTTCTTTCTCTCTGTGTATGCCCCTCTGTTTTAATCTCTGTCTCTCTCTTTTTCTTTCTCTCTGTGTATGCCCCTCTGTTTTAATCTCTGTCTCTCTCTTTTTCTTTCTCTCTGTGTGTGCCCCTCTGTTTTAATCTCTGCCTCTCTCTTTTTCTTTCTCTCTGTGTATGCCCCTCTGTTTTAATCTCTGTCTCTCTCTTTTTCTTTCTCTCTGTGTGTGCCCCTCTGTTTTAATCTCTGTCTCTCTCTTTTTCTTTCTCTCTGTGTATGCCCCTCTGTTTTAATCTCTGCCTCTCTTTTTCTTTCTCTCTGTGTATGCCCCTCTGTTTTAATCTCTGTCTCTCTCTTTTTCTTTCTCTCTGTGTATGCCCCTCTGTTTTAATCTCTGTCTCTCTCTTTTTCTTTCTCTCTGTGTATGCCCCTCTGTTTTAATCTCTGTCTCTCTCTTTTTCTTTCTCTCTGTGTATGCCCCTCTGTTTTAATCTCTGTCTCTCTCTTTTTCTTTCTCTCTGTGTATGCCCCTCTGTTTTAATCTCTGTCTCTCTCTTTTTCTTTCTCTCTGTGTATGCCCCTCTGTTTTAATCTCTGTCTCTCTCTTTTTCTTTCTCTCTGTGTATGCCCCTCTGTTTTAATCTCTGTCTCTCTCTTTTTCTTTCTCTCTGTGTATGCCCCTCTGTTTTAATCTCTGTCTCTCTCTTTTTCTTTCTCTCTGTGTATGCCCCTCTGTTTTAATCTCTGTCTCTCTCTTTTTCTTTCTCTCTGTGTATGCCCCTCTGTTTTAATCTCTGCCTCTCTCTTTTTCTTTCTCTCTCCTTCACGCCTGTCATTCCTAGGTCATGGTAAGTGTGACTGCGGGTTCTGCCAGTGTGACTCGGACTGGAAGGGGGACAACTGTAACTGTTCTCGGCGTACTGACACCTGCATGTCCAGCCTGGGCCCTCTGTGCAGTGGTCGAGGTCAGTGTGTGTGTGGGGCCTGTGAGTGCACGCAGCCAGGGGCCTACGGGAGCACCTGCGACAAGTGCCCCACCTGCCCCGATGCCTGTACCATGAAGAAGTAAGTGCCCCCCATGACTGACTGACAGACAGAGAGCTGCTGAACAGTTCCTCCCAGTCAAAACTGACTCACGTACAGTCATTTAACGTATGATTTGCCCATGGTAGGAAAAGTGTGACCAGTGTATGCTGACTGTGTGTGTGTCTGTCTGTGTGTGTGTGTGTCTGTGTGTGCGCGCGTGTGTGCGCGCGTGTGTGTGTGTGTGTGTGTTGACTCGCACAGAGAGTGTGTCGAATGTAAACATTTCAAGAGGGGGAAGCTGTTTGACGAAAACTCCTGCACCTTCATCTGCAGAGATGAGATTCAGCTAGTGGACGACCTCGGTAAGATGGATCCATTTCTGATATAAACGGATGTGAATTGTTATTTTATTATCACGTATAAACAACAACAGCCTACGAAAATAGCGCCCCAAAAAATGTTTGACCTCCCTGTAATACCCAACTTTTACATGCTGCTGTACACCCTGAATCTATCTTGAGATTTCCACTAGCACGTCAGAATTCAGATTCACTGTCATGGCGGCCATTTTCTCTCTGGCTCCCAGAGTTTCATGATAAGAATGCTGTGAACTGCACCTATAAGGACCAGGATGACTGCGTGGAACGCTTCCAGTATTACGAGGACGCCAGTGGCAAGTCCATCTTGTTCGTGGTCAAAGAGCCCGGTAAGAAACGTACACACAAACACAGAGTGGCACAGATGATATGGACCGTCTGTTCTCTTCACTCAAATGTGTGTGTTTTACAATTTGTGAAACAGTAAAAAACTATTGCTGTTATATTTTGTGTACTACATTTAAAGGTGACCACAAAATAGCCGCAATCACCAACCGACCCGCCCACACCAACTGTTTTTTTTTGTTGAGCTTTGTGTCCAATCGGTGGTCCCGTTTGATCCACCCTCATCCCCCCGAGGCCGACGCCCATCAAACACGTCCGCCTGCTTGTTAGGCGGCCATGTTGACAGAGTCAGCGGTTGCATGAAACTATTAACAGCCAGAACCCGCAGAGAATGTCTGTCCCAGAGCCTGTTTTTAATGGACCCACGTGTGTAAATTATGCACGACTTAGGTAGCAGCAAAGTAGCAGCCAAACATCCCCTGTAACACATAGCGCCGGTCTTACCTTGTAAAAAGGCCCTCATAAAGTAGGGCTCCGGGTCCCGAGGAACTAGCTGACGCTACACAATCGTCTTGGGGGTGGCCAGAGGGTAAAGAGGGAGTTGAAAGAGATGATGTGTAGATCTGGTCGAAATTGGAATTCCTGAAGTCTAATTCACATAAACAAAAGTAAAAGTGACACGACAGAAGAAACAGATTTTTTAGCTGACTTTTGTGTAATGTGTATTGCTTTAAGTTTTGTTAACATTAGATTATTAATTTGGACTGGACTGTCTCGCAAAATGGATCTTAATGGGATTTCACTTGAACAAAGTATAAATAAATAACGAACCCATTGGTTTGCCATTTTTCTACAGACTGCCCGAAGGGTCCCGACGTCCTGGTGGTGCTGCTTTCCGTAACGGGGGCCATCTTGTTTTTGGGTTTGGCCAGTCTGCTCATTTGGAAACTGCTGGTAACCATCCATGATCGACGTGAGTTTGCCAAGTTTGAGGAGGAGCGTGCCCGTGCCAAGTGGGATACGGTAAGAAGACACACAGATTCTTTGGTACTTACACACACACACACTCTTGCCGTCCTTGCCTGTCTGAAACCGAGCCAGTAACAAGGCTGAAGTGGTGGAGAGCTACATCCATCCAATCATTTGGTCAGAGGCTTTCGTTTTAAATATGTGTGTGATATCTATATGTCTGTATACCTGTATGTCTGTATTATCTGTATGTCTGTATTGTCTGTATACCTGTATTGTCTGTATGCCTGTATTGTCTGTATTGTCTGTATATGTCTGTATACCTGTATGTCTGTATTATCTGTATGCCTGTATTGTCTGTAACGAAAAGCAGCTACACAGGACAACTGAACAGGAACAAAGAACCACCCAGTGTGAGAATCACTGAGACTAAATATGGCTCCCAATTAGCGATATCGCAAATGCAGCTGCCTCTAATGGCTAGAAGGCCGAAGTGGCTTGCAGAGGGTTCCTGCTGTCACCTTCCCCTTGTTCAGGAAGTTCAGGAACGGGGGAACGAATGACATTTAAGTGACTTAGAAAGTTGCATGATTGCGGGAGCCAGACAAGCTGGTTAGTGTCACGGTTGTGGTGTGCTGGCAGCAGGTAGACACAAGCGCAGAGAACTTGGATATAAGGAGGTTTTTAATTCCCAAACCAACGGGCGAAAATAAACACTGTACCTTGTACAGGGACACAATGACACAACACACGACCAAGACGTACGCATGACATTTACAATAACCGACAAACACAGACAGACAAGACCAGACTTAAATACACAGACTAACGACAGAAACTCCAAACAGGTGCGGAGACAGACACAGGTGACAACAATGACACAGATTGCGCCTCTCCGCTGACAGAGGGGGGGCGTGCCAAACTCTGGCCAAGAGTACAGAAAAGTCTGAATGTTACAGTTAGAGTATTTCAAAAAGTGCTGATCTACTAGGAATTTCCCACACAACGGTCTTTAGGCTTCACAGAGAATGGTCACAAAATGAGTGAGCGGCAGTTCTCAGGGCGAAAATGTCTTGTTGATTGCAGAGGTGAGAGGAGAATGGCCAGACTGGTTAAGGCTGATAGAAAGGCAACAGCAACTCAAATAACCACTCGTTACAACCAAGTTCTGCAGAAGAGCATCTCTGAACGTACAACACGTCGATCCTTGAAGCATGTGGGCTACAGTAGCAGAAGACCACACAGACACCCTGCACTCTTGTCACCAGGAGAAAAGAAGATTGGAAAAACATAGCCTGGTCTGATGAGTCTCGATTTCTGCTGCGACGTTTGGATGGTCGGGTCAGAATTTGGCATAAACAACATGAAGGTGTGGTGGTGAGGGTGTAATGGTGTGGGGGATTTTTGTTGCCACATTTTGGACTCCTTATTACCGCTTAAACATTGTTTAACGAGTCACAGTCTACATAAGTATTGTTGGCGACCATGTCCGTCCCTTTATGACCACAGTGCACCCGTCATCTAATTGCTATTTCTAGCAGGGTAACGCGTCATGCCACAAAGCTCACACCTCAAACGGGTTTCTTGAACATGACAATGTGTTTTCTGTACTCGGTTGGAACTGAAATTAACTAACGAAATTAAAAAATCTGTGTTTTGAATTTTAGGGCAACAACCCCCTGTACAAAGGTGCCACCTCGACGTTTACGAACATCACATACAGAGGAAACAAGGAGTAATACTAACCAGGATGACTGAAATGACTGCTTCATTCGAAGGACCACTGAAATGACTGTGTCCCTCAGACTCGTTTGATGTCTTCTGGAATGTAATGATTTAATGTGCTGACTCTACTGTTCTGAGATGATGTACTATTGTTTTTGTGGTTTGTTGTAAATATGTATTTAAATGATCCAGGCCATGTTTTATGGACACATTTTGACATCAACCTCCAGTGAGTTATATCTTGACCCATTGTTTCCTCTTGTGGGGGAATCTAACTTAAGCCGACTCTGGGTGTGACTGGAGTAAAGCACATGACTTTCTACTTTCTGGTGAAAGAGAAGTGGCAAACGGCAGATAAGGATACTAACAGTGTGGGCATACATCACAATCTCATTAGTGTGTGGTACATTTTCTCTTTTCCTGGCTCTTGAGCTGTGTGACTTTGCGATCTGTCAAGTGGCTGAAACACATCTCACATTTGTACATCCTGAACAGCCGATTCCTTTGAAAAATGTGTTGTAATTGTAATATGTATCATCTTTGGCTTAGTGTCCTTGTTAGTGTTCACTCTACTCATCACTCAAATAAACCACATTAAAATAACAGTATGCAGAGAACCTTACCCCTGTTTGTGTTTAAAGAATCTACAGTGACATCATTGCACATGAAATTCACTGTGTGTGTGTGTTGTAAACGTTTATGTCATCTTAAAAAAGGAAAAAAGACATGTTGATCCCCTTTCCAAAAAAAAGTTGAAATAAAGGACTTTTATGGACGAGATGTGTGGGTTTTGTGTATTTCAAATTACCAACCTGATTGTTTAAATCCTGAATGTGAGACATCGCATGTATCTGACGTATAGGTTTTAATTCAAGTAAACAAACAAGGAATATACTGTATTAGGTTGATAATTGATTGTGGGTTGTGAGTAAATCGGTTTAGCAATAATAAATAGTACGTCAGTGTTTTAGAGAGATAGTCAGGCCGAGGGTTGCTAGCATATTATTAAAGGGGAGTAAAACATGACCACTTAATCCTAAAGGCTGAAACGTAGAGTGTGGAAGGCTCAAATTGATGATTATTGGATCTGTAGTACCCCCCTTAATATGGTCAAAATCTAAAACAATGCTACCCTCCTCTGGCCCATAGGAATATTGAATTTTGTTATTTAACCAGGCAGGCCGATTAAGAACACATTATCATAACCATAACGTTCTACAACATTGCCACCCAGTGGATATAGATAGTATTACACTCAATTCAATGAGGGGAATGCGAACCAACATCTGAAAATGGAGTTCAGCGAGTTATAATTACAGCAATTTGATCGTTAAACAATCGGTCGTAGCATATCGTAACTGCCTACAATATAACATACGTGAATGGAAGAATGTTTTCCATATAGTTCCTCTTGGCTATGAGACACTCATTGCAGTATTTAACCCACATTCGTCATCACACTTGTTGCTTACTGACATTCAATGAGTCCATCGAAATTAATGTGAATTTGTTTTCGTGTCTGGGTCATTTCCTGGACCCGATTGACTAGTTTGCGACCGCTCAGACAGATTGAACACATCCCATCGCTGATCTCTAATAATCACCTACTCGCGAATGCTATCTAGTGGTTGACTAGCTAATCCAAGCAAATGTTAGTCGAACTTATCGCAAGACAAACGAAAGTTTTGTTTCCACAGCAAATTATGGATTTTAACCCAAAACTAAGTTTCTAATAATCGAACTTTTTTCCAACAAGAGGTAAGGCGAATTCTAGGGGAACTACTGCATCTGTCGATCGGGCGATTCTGAGTTCACAGCCTGCAAGGGGGACTAGGAAACCCCGAGGATTTGCGGCCTAGTCTGGAGCTCATCAGCCAGGCGTATTTACTGATGTTGACAGGGAAAGTGTCGAGCAACAACGATGGTGTGAACGGGTATTTTCTGAATTGTTTGGGCTTTTTGTCTGACGAGGGTACAGCAGCGGCAACCAGTTAACACGTTTTCTCGTCCGAAATCGAGGGCTGGAGATCCCAGTTAGGTCCGCGGACCGTGAGGCACCGCTGCAGCAGGTAAACACAGTTGTTTTGACTCTGGCCACGGACAGTAGTTAGTTATATAACAAGTAATGTATAACTCATTAGATACATTCCTCTAGATGATTGCCACCTGGACAACCTAAACTAACAAGCTATCGAAGTAGTGCACATCTAGACATTAATAAATACGTTTAAAGTGGCTAATCAGCCTGGGTAACATAAACAACATGCATTATTAAAATGAACACCTAATTAGCAAATAACCATGCAAGTTGGCCCTGTTCCAGGCTGAAATGTTACCACGGTATTTGACCTGCTGAGACTAGTTGCCTTTCATATCTTGCTAAATTAGTTTGCATACCTTAAATGCTTAGTTACAGATCCATGCAAGTAGACTATGATCGTGTTTTCTACCATGTGTCATCAGTTTGGGGTTTTGTTGTGGTTTTTGCATAGCATTTATTTTAGCCACGTGGGTTCTATCAAAGGACACCGTTTTAGACCTGCGTTATTTAACACGGGAAAGCAACTTGGGCGCATATAGACACAAGTGGCCCACTTGAAATCCGTTTTATCGGGTGTCGGATACCTATTTCCTTACCACCATTAGTAATGTGATAGGTATCGAGGGTGTTTCCTGTTGGCAAGATGCCACATCGGATAATAACTCGTCACTCATGTGCTTGGAGTAATTTCCAACACATCCAAAGGCAGTGACGTTACGGTGAAGATGCTCTATGACCTGCAGAACATATTGTTGTGTTGTGTTCTCCTTAAATGTGCAGTTGGTCTAAGACTTATCCTTTGTGGACAGGATGTTTAATATTTGGTTGATTTAGGCTGATTTAATTCTGAAACAGCAAAACTTGTGGGGTGCAAGGTGGAGGGCCAACAGCATATTAATCAGGTGGTTTTAATGTTTTGTCTAATCAGTGAATATTATGTACACACTTTCCGGAGAGCCTTTTTGGCATTGCCGCTTTACCAACTGGGTTTACTGCAACCTGGTGATATGAGGGTTAACTCTCTTGCTCAAGAAAAATACTTTTTTCCCCTTGTCAGCTTAGGGATTCAATCCAGATGCTCTTGACTTCTAGACCGCCGGTCTCGATCAATCGCTTGTTGGCTGTTGTTGCAGACAGCACACTAAGGCACCTATCTTTAATCCGATTGGACGAAGTCACTGCTCAGGGGTTGTGCTGTTCGATTGGCTGTTAACCGAAACTCACTCTCACTCTCTCCTCAGTCAACATGATGGAAGAACTCCACAGCCTGGACCCACGGCGACAGGAGCTGCTGGAGGCCCGCTTTACAGGAATGGGAGTGGCCAAGGTCTGTCTCTTCACTGCTCTTAAAAAAAAAAACTCCCTCATGATGAAAACAAACATAATTGCTTCCAGAACCAAGTTCATTTATTTTCGAAGCATTTATTTTAAGGTCCCAATGAGTTTTGTATGTTTCGTGTTTTCATTTTTGCTGTTGTCAAAAACATTGTGTCATGGCCTGAAAACGTTCCCTTTGTCATTGTGCTTTTTTCATCCAGGGTTCCCTACACAACGAGTCGTCCAACCAGAGCGTGGGCTCTCTGAGCGACAAGGAACCAGAGGTCAGCACAGACAAGCACATGCAAACAACGGCTTGCTCTAGCAGTCTAGAGCAAACCAGAAAAGATGGACACATTATTGTGTCTGTGTAGTCCCTTTGGGTATAGACTAGAAAATATAAACATTTTATTTAGTCTGTGTTGTCCTTTTGGGTAGACACCAGAAAAGAAGCCCAGCGACCAGAGAACCAGGAAAAGAAAAGGCGAGCAGCAGGACAAAGGATCTGCGAGAAGTCACAAAATTAGCGATTACTTTGAGGTGATTATCTTATTATTCTGCTAGCACACATCAATCACGTATGAAGCACTGTAGCAATAACATTTCCATAAATCTCTTTCTGTACTAGCTCTTATTCTGCAGTTCAAACAACTGGCTAAAAAAGTTATCCTACCTATCTTTTCCCTTTTCTTTTTATGTCGTCTTTTATCTCTCTGTCTTTCTGTGCCTCTGGTCCAGTTTGCCAGTGGCAGTTGCCCCGCTTTGAGTCCTGTGGCGCGCGTCCTTCCTCCCCTGGTGCGTGCCGCTCCTCAGCACCCTAACCCCCCTGCGGCGGTGAGAACCCCGTTTTCCCTCTATTATCCGGCGACTAACATTGCGATCAACAGAGCGTGGCCTCGGCTGTGATAATGTCCAGTTCAAACTTTACACCACACTTTGACAGCTGCAGGGGCCGCTGAGGAACATTCTGGAACATTCTGGAACATTCTGTCTGCTTCTCTCGTTCGTCAGGTGCAGCAGGGCAGCCCTTTGTCTGCAGGCTCAGCAGCTCCCACCGAGCCCCCGTCCTTATCCTCGTCGTCCTCCTCGTCGTCTTCATCCTCCCACAAAGCTACCCAGGTAAAAGAAACGCCTGGCCAGCATTGGGGACCACTAACGGGTCTCTGTTGTTTTGTCATTTCCACAGCAGACAGTTTAAGTAACCCTATATTTAACTTGTAAATTAGTGAGTTGATTATTGACCACACGAGCAGCTATGCATTTGTTCAATACTTGTCCATCCTCACATCCCTGCTGTCATTCGGGGCTTGTTGCTAACGTCTCTCAAATCTCATTCCAGTCGGACTTGACGCTTGACAAGCTGATGGAGTTGGAGAACAACAAGACCTCTGATCTGGAGAAGAAAGAGGGGCGGATAGATGACTTGTTGAGGGTAAGACTGTGTTCTGAATCCTCTTCAATGTATAGATTGGAGTTTCTTGATACAAGGACAAAAACGTATGACATTTTTGATTCCCAGGAGTGTTGGGGGATCTAAACTTTGATGTGACCAGCATGTTGCTTGTTTGTTTGCAAATGACAAGTGTTGATTGGACTTCCTGGTATGATTTAACTTCTGACTGAACACCTACTAAATGTGTTTGGGCGGTTCTTCTGATGGTAGGTCTAGATGTTGGTAAACCAGGCATACATTACACTTTAGAAAAATATTCAATCTGCCAAATACAGTGTTTTAGGTTAAACCAACTTTCTGTTGGAATAATCCAGATGGATTCTCTCCAGGATTGTTTGGTGGAATGAAAACCCCATAAATAAATGTTCAAAATATCTATTTCTAGGAGACACTAGAGGATAAGTGTGAAATAATGTAAATACATTTGGAAAATTATTGAAACCTGTCATATGAATGTATTGGAATACATACCTGCTTATGAAAATTTACTATTTTGTACTTTTTGTAAAAATTCACAATTTGATTGGAATCCAGATGTCCGAAGAGTTGAGGAGATTTCTGCAGCACTTCTGAATAGTCTCGATAACCTAACTCGAGCGATTGTCTTTTCAGGCGAACTGTGACCTGCGGCGACAGATCGACGAGCAACAGAAAGCGCTGGAGCGCTACAAGGAGCGTCTCAACAAGTGTGTGACCATGAGCAAAAAACTCCTCATCGAGAAGGTGAGCGTCATCAAACTCATTGGCCCTCTGGCTACAGGACTGGGTGCTAAGAAAATCAATCAAAACCAGGCCGTTTACTGATTGGCTGGAAATTACGGTTTATTTCATTGGTCCCTGATTGGAGACTTTTGTGCGTTCCCAGTCGAAGCAGGAGAAGAGGGCGTGCCGGGACAAGAGCATGCAGGATCGCTTGAGGCTGGGCCACTTCACCACCGTGAGACATGGGGCTTCGTTCAACGAACAGTGGACCGACGGATACGCCTTCCAGAACCTTATCAAGTAAGTGCACTCAGAAAGATCTAGAAGGACTCGTGATTCTTGCTGTGCCTCCCCCCGGGGGCGGAGCCGTAATCCTGTCTGCCTCTTTGCGTCTCCAGACAGCAGGAGAGAATTAACTCCCAGAGAGAGGACATCGAGAGACAGAGGAAGCTGCTGGGGAAGAGAAAGCCGTCTCCCTCCGGCACCTCCTCTGCCGCCTCCTCCTCCAGCACCATCGGGGCCCAGAGCCCTGCCCTTCTCACCAGCGCCAGCAGCACCATGGAGCCTCCGACTGCCCCCAACATCTCTGGCACTAACAAACGCAAGAGCAAGAGCAACGGCCAGGATAGCGACGCGTAAGGGCAACCTTCCAACGACGCTCATCTTTGTGTGTGTCCTGTTCGTTAAGACAAAATTCATTTCTTTTCCTCGCTGAAGCAAATGCAACCAAAATGTCCTGAAACGCAGCACAGTTGTAGAGAAAACAGTAGCGGAGTCCTCAATCGACCCCTATTGGATATCTGCAAAATCTGTGTAGTCAGAATAATTTGGACCAACAGCCACTGGGCTATTTGAAGTCCGTTCAGGATAAGTCAGACAGCATTTATATGTTCTAAGCCAGGTGACAGGTAGTGTCACGCTTACCATTTCGGAAAAACTTTTGTCTGGTACTGCATATGTCAATAACGAACAATGTTTAATTTACTTTGTAAAAAAATAATGCCCGTTCTCAACGCAAAGCAAAAGGAGGCTACGTTGAGTCAAAAATGGTTAATTTACAGTGGACATGAAATTAGATGAAAGACGCTGGTTCTATAGTAGTAAAGTTGTCCCTTTTCCCTCAAACCCTGCAGGTTGTCCCTGGCCGAATATCACGAGCAGGAGGAGATTTTCAAACTTCGTCTGGGTTATCTAAAGAAGGTAGAGTCCAAAAAGGAGCACTGGTGAAACTCATAAACACCATAAATCCCCAAAAGGTGCTTAGAAATAAAAGGAGCTAACAGGTGCTTGACTTGCAGGAGGAGGCGGAGATCCAGGGGGAGTTGGAGAGGTTGGAGCGGGTCAGGAACCTCCACATCAGGGAGCTGAAGAGGATCCACAACGAGGACAACTCCACGTACGTTCCTCTTAGCCTCCCTCTCTTCCCTTCCTCTCCAGATACCAAACTAGGGGTTTTCCCGACTCCAACGCACTTCTGTTTCACGATCCCCGAGATTCAAGACCCTGGTTTGGAGAAAAAGCCGACATGTTCCGTATCTCTGCAGGACATTGTTTGGAGTGTGCTGTTGTGTTGTCCACCTGTGATGGAACGTTTACCATCTGTATGTATATATTTATGGGACTGACTCAGAACAGAAACTGATTTGTGGTACCCACAGGTTTAAAGAACACCCCACGCTGAACGAACGCTACCTGCTGTTATACCTACTAGGACGAGGTGGCTTCAGTGAAGTCTACAAGGTGAAACTCAGTTTCAGTGAATATGGTCCTAGCTTGGTGCAAAACATGTGCAAACATGTACCCGACTTGATGCTCGTGAAAACATGTGCAAACTCCTGCCACGTTCGGTTTGGCAATTTAACAAAAAAATATGTGGTGCCGTTTTATGTATCTGCTTTCTGAGGCCAAAGTATGTCAGTATAATTATAGAAATAAACAATATAATTATAGAGGTAAACTCTGAATACCAGCATGTGACATACTGTTCTTTATTAAAATTCCAATATAACCCACCAGATTCATACACTTGTTTAATAACAAATAGTTTTCACTAAAATCAAGGACTCCAAAGGAGTTAGTCTCTTCGAAAAAGATGTGGCTACATATTATAGAACTGGTATTTCTAAACTGTTCTTCCAATTTGATGTAAATATACACAAACTAAAGCTGAGAGACTGCACTTTAAGTCCATATTCAATATTTAACTGTAAATTGAATTTATTATTAACAGACGAAATTACAACTACCAGTGCTCTATTATTGCCCGGACCTGACTGTATTTCAAAAACCAGCAGGCGGAGTTTTTACTGAGACTTTGGGCTTAATTAAGACACCTCATGGTGCTTTACAACAGCCTTTAGTTGTGTTATATTATCCATATACTGACTATATCTCTTCATACCGAATCTCTTATGTAAGTAGAATACTGGTTTCAGTGTGGCAGTGCACAGATCATCAATAATAAGTAATTCTATACAGCTCTTTAGCGTTTTGTGGGTTTGGTGTGACAGTATTCTGTGTGTGTGTGTGTCTTCCCCAGGCTTTTGACATAACAGAGCAAAGATATGTGGCGGTTAAGATCCACCAGCTCAACAAGAACTGGAGGGATGAAAAGAAAGAGAACTACCACAAGTAAGGAAGCCTCCGGTGGGGCTGGAATCAGATAATATCACAACCGGTATTCATTTGGTTAACAAGACACTGGAACGGATAGTTCTACCCGGCAAACACCTTTGATATACTGCTATTTCGTTTATCTCTTAAGTTTAGAATACAAAACATTTGTCAGTAGCACGGTGTTCAATGCCAATGTGTCCCTGTTTGCTCCAGACACGCCTGCAGAGAGTACAGAATCCACAAGGAGCTCGACCACCCCCGGATTGTTCAACTCCATGACTACTTCTCCCTGGACACGGACTCGTAAGTGGTTGCCGTAGTTTCCAATCTCCAAGGTGACACCTGTACCATTGTTGTCTTACTGCCACAGTTCCACCGCATCTATAGCCTCTGAGCGCGTTTGTCGCGCTGTTTCCCGAGCACAGGTTCTGCACGGTTCTAGAGTTCTGCGAGGGCAACGACCTGGACTTCTACCTTAAGCAGCACAAGCTGATGTCGGAGAAGGAGGCGCGCTCCATCATCATGCAGATCGTTAACGCGCTGAAGTACCTGAACGAGATTCGCCCTCCCATCATCCATTACGACCTCAAACCAGGTGAGTGGGCCCAAGGTGGGTTTGCCGTTGTCTGAGGTCCGGATATGGTTAGGGTCATGTGCCGGCTCGTTTTGGTTGCCACGACAGCTGATTTGCTTGGGTCTGTGTCGGTTAAAACCACATCTCAACCAAATGTTCCTGGACATGATGTGTCCAGTTAAAGTTTTAAAGGGGTAGGCAGACGTGTATCTGTGACCTGCAACGAGAGAGTATGGAGACCAGAAGAAACCATCTTACCAGTTTCACTGTGAAGTTAAACATCCCTGGGTTGTGGACATTTTCCCCGGAGAATCTATAAATGTTCGCTAACCGGCGCCTGTGTTAAACACTGGTAGTTTTGACTGCATTTCCCACCTCTCCCTTCTTACTCGCAGGCAACATCCTTCTGGTAAACGGGACGGCGTGTGGCGAGATCAAGATCACAGACTTTGGCCTGTCCAAGATCATGGACGACGACAGCTACAACTCCGTGGACGGGATGGAGCTGACGTCACAGGGGGCGGGGACCTACTGGTACACACACACACACACACATGCAGATCTACCACAGCAAAATGAAACAACGGTTTCATCACTAACCACTGTACCGGTCCATCCTGCAGGTACCTGCCCCCTGAATGTTTTGTTGTGGGGAAGGAACCCCCCAAGATCTCCAACAAGGTGGACGTCTGGTCTGTTGGGGTTATTTTCTACCAGAGCCTCTATGGACGCAAGGTAAATACACTCACACACACACACGCTCACTCAAGTAGAACGCTTATTAGACTATATACCTGAATGTCTGCTCCAACTCTGTCTTGTAGTGAGGCTACTGAAACGCTACTATTTAATCCATTTGTTTTTTCTTGTCCCTGTTTTGACTATTACATTGAACATTTGCCTTGAGGCTTGTGTATCTTGTAGGCTTTGAAAGAACTCTTTATTCACCCACTTCTCTCTAATCCAACCCACCACTTTGTTTCCTTGTCTTCCTCTCCAGCCGTTCGGACACAACCAGTCCCAACAGGACATCCTGCAGGAGAACACCATACTGAAAGCCAAAGAGGTGCAGTTTCCCCCCAAACCTGTTGTCACCCCTGAAGCCAAGGTATGACATGTAGACGTTTACATGCGCACTCACTCAAGCCTCGCAATTGTTTACCTGGATACAATTGTCTCTTTCCTTTCGTTTTTTCTTGTTCTCTCAAGATCCCTTTACCTATAATACTAGGTTTGAACAGATCTCAGGACAGAGACCTGAACACAACTTGATTTTTATCTCCAAATAGGACACATCTGTTGATACTGTAGCTAGTGAAAATCTAAGTGTGACTCGTAAACATTTTGTCAGAATGAAAGAACAACTACTAGCAGCAAAGCATCAGACACTTCTTCAAAACGTATTTAATGCTCAGTCTTAACTTAAACAGGGTATCCGCGGGGTCTTGAAAAGTATTAAAAGGTGATAACTCAATTTTGGGAAAATTAAGACCCTTAAAAAGTATTAAAGTCTTATCACGGCTTTATAAAGTCTTAAATATTGAATGTATTTTTTCTGAATTAGCTGTCCAACAGTCCCAAAAACATTGTAAAAGTGTGTGAATTTAGTCCTTTTTATTTAAAAAAACGTTCGTAAATTGCCTCTGAGATCACCAGAGCGGGCAGGCGGGCGGAAGTTCAAAAGCACAATGTACGCTCTGGCGTTCCCAGTGCGTATTACAACGCACCGAAATGTTCAACACCATCAGCAAGGCTGGCCAGTTTGTGTTAATGCTTGACGAGTCGCTCAACCAGTCAACAAAAACGATGTCCACATTCGATTCTGGGAAGGTGACCGTGTCCAATCTAGGTACCTGCTTAGTACTATATATTATATATACTCTATATACTATATTTTAATTTATTTCATTTTCAACCTGTTATGTGTGTGTTTTGAGGAGTGTCATATTAATAAAGATCTGTTCTGGCTAGGTACCTTGGCTAGGTAAGTTAACTTTAGGGCTGCAACAACGAATCGATAAAATCGATAATTAAAAAAGCTGGGAACGAATTTCATTATCGACACGCCACTCAGTCGCTGAGATAAAAGCAATTGAGTTGAGTGCGGTGCGGAGCTGTAACGTTGTTTTGATGGCGGAGTCGGCAAAATCAGTTCGACCGAAGTCATCCAAAGTGTGGGAGCATTTCACACTAAGTAAATACATAAATAAAAAGTGTGTTAATTGCAAGATATGCAAAAGCGACATAACATGGCACGGGAGAACCACGGTGATGATACAGCACCTTAAACGGAAACACGTTGGCGTCCTTGATGCGGATAGTTTGTGTGTGCGTGATGCGGAGAGTTTGTGTGTGCGTTTGTGGGTGAGAGTTTGTGTGTGCGTGATGCGGAGAGTTTGTGTGTGCGTTTGTGAGTGAGAGTTTGGTGACTGTGTACGTCTGTGAGTGTAGTGTAGAGAATAAGTTCTGAGGTTCAAACAAATCATTTTAAGTTTTCTGAATTGTATTTTTATAAAGTATTTATTGTTTTGACAGGTTAGGTCCTTAATAAAAATAAAAATTGCTGTGCACTTTTTATTATTAATTAGCTCAGGGATGTGCAAGGAGCAAAGCTGTTTGTACACTTTCTGAAACATTTTTTGCACTGTGAATTGCACTGTCAGTTCTGTTTTTCAGTAAATGGTTGGATATTAATGCTTTTTAGTTTTTATCACTGATGTAAATGGTTACAGCTTGAAGTGGCGGTGAGGTATTAAAACATATTGAGAAAGTCTTGAAAAGGTATTAAAATTAATTTCAAGATTCCTGCATATACCCTGTTAAAGGGTTTGATCTGTCAGCTGTCAAACACAAAACCCTGTGACAGATTTTACATAACCTGTTCACTGCAATCATATATATTGAAATACTAAACTCCTTTGAATCCATTTAATTATGATGGTTTAATCTGGACACTGGCATATTCTTTTTGTTAAGATTACATTTAAAAGCTCCTCCTCAACAACAATCACCACATTAACTGGCCGGGGTTTCTCACCCAGAGGTGCGTCTCATTTCTGTGGGATACAAAATAAAACCATCTAGGCTAAACATGGCAAGAAAATCATCTAAAAATAGTGTTTTGCAGGAACAATCTATCATACATTAAACTCCTCACAGAATGTACCCAATTGAAATACTCTTTGAAGAGAACCATCTCTTTAACTTTGGTTTCGTTCTGTCTCTGTCTGTCTGTCTGTCTGTCTCTCTCTTTCTCTCTTTCTCTGTCTCTCTCTCTCTCTCCTCCCGCAGGCGTTCATCCGTCGCTGTCTGGCCTACCGCAAAGAGGAGCGCATCGATGTCCGACAGCTGGCCCAAGACCCCTTCCTTATGCCCCACATCCGCAAGGCCCTGGCCAGCGGAACCGGAGGCGGACCTCCGTTGTCCGGGTCTGCTGCCTCCACCTCGAGCACCTACAACAGTAGCGCCTCGAACTAAGGAGGCGCCGGCGGAACCAGACGTCTCAAACACCACTCCGTTCTGACTAGAGGGATGGGAGGAGCGGAGGTCAAGGGTTCGGTTTCAGGACAGAGGAGAACAGGTGGAGGAGTTGAACCTGAAGTGTCTTCCCATTGCTCTACTCCTCCCACCTCCTAGAACACAAAGGGTCAGTCTGTATTTCCTGTCAGACACAATTAAAGCCCACATATTCATACACTTTTGCCAGTGGACTGACCAAACAGAAAATGGCCTGATGCCGGGAGATTTAAAGAATAACAGACCATTCCACTCCGTTTCATGTCTTGAGAACACATCTTGTTTTATTCATTTACCACAGAATTGTAACTATTTTTTTCACAATTAAATAATTAATCAAACTCCCACCCCAAACCCAGAAAGGTGACAGGTTACTAGGTTATTGCAATTGTTTTGCTGATGTTAAGCTGTTACGTTTTAAACACAACGGATTGATGAGCTGAAGAAGACATCTTCTTTGGGACTGTCACGTTTCATTTGAGCAGTTAAAATGTTTTTATTATTAAAATGGGAGTGGATTTCTTTACTTTTAATTTTCAATTTTTTTATATTGCTTGTTTTTTTTTCATTTCAGAGGATGTATGTATGAATGAGAGACACTGACAAGCATTGCATGTAAACAATTAAACAGACTTTTTGTATGAATTTGTGGTTTGTTTGTGGTCATGTTGAAAACAATAAGCATCTCAATCTGATTATTTTTATTGTCCCTGCTGCAGTCCAACATGACTTCACAATCGCGTTGTTTGCCAGAGAAAAAAATAATGTGTTAAACTGGAACAATAACCACATCCTCTGAAAATATCTACCATTGAATTAAACAACTTCCTCAGAGCAACAATGTGAACCTGGCGCCATTTAAACAAAAATATGTGTACAATGTGTATTCTGAGCCTTTACAACGGCACATGAAATGAATCTTGGATGCATGTTGTTTTCCTTAATCATCTTTGAAATATCTCTGTACATGCAACTTGGTAACTATATCTGGATGTTCTATATGATATCTGTAATTATGTATACATTGATACAAGCAGACTGACAGATTAATCACTGTATGGGTGTCAGTATCTTCATAGATCCTTTATGTACATTGAACCCAGGATATAATGGCTCAGTGAATGTGGTCTGGACTCTATGGAGGAGGGTCATTGTGTCAGAGACACTGTAGAAGGACAGAGTTCCTGCCCTGTGGTCCAGATACACTCCTACTCTGGATGAACAGGGAACCAGGATATCAGTACATTTATTATTGTGGTAGAACCAGCATCTGGATGTAGTGAAGGATAACCTCCAGGACTGATCATTAAAACCAAACCCACACTTATTACCACGTCCTTTCCTGTTGATCTCTTTATATGAGACGGCTACACCAATCTCTTTCCCACTCCATTCCAGCTCCCAGTAATCGGCTCCAAACAGTCCCTCTCTACTACACAACACCTGGTAGTAACAGGTGAATCTGTCTGGATGGTCTGGATAGGACTGGACATCATCACTCCATGTCACCTTTCTGTTCCCCTCAGACAGACACAGGTACTTATATGCTGTATTGGGATCCAATGTCAGCTGGCAGGAATCTGAGAAGATGAAAAACGGTCAGTGACTGTATGTGTGTGTGTGTCTCTCACCATGTGTGTGATGGTATTTACATTATAAGAAACTGAATTTACATCTGCTTATAGTTTTGAGTGTAATGTGAGAGTGTGTGTGATGGTTGTGTGTGTCTACGTGTTCACATAATGTGAAAATCAATAGGTGTGATTGTATTTGTGTGTGTGGGATTGTATTTCCTCACATGATAAGAAATCATCTCTAGTCTTGGGCTCAGCAGGTGGTCCAATCTGAACTGTAGTTACTATGGAGACAGACAGACACATATATCACAGTCCACATTATTCATGTCCACTAGCATAATACATACAGGTAACTAGAGGATATATGAACTATAAGGAGAAACCATGTACTAACCACTAGATTAATATCATTATCCATATGGAGATGTGTGTGATGGTGTGTGTGTCAGTCTCACACGTATGTAAGTGTTTAGACATGTTTATATTCATGTATGTGAGACCTAATAAGGATCAGCTGACGTCTCCTCTATGTTGTTATGTCAATACTGTTTCCTGAATCTGCAACATTGCTGTTATCTCTAATCTAAATGGTTCCCACTTATACATGTTATAGACATTACAAGAATGTCTTAATCCTTTATGTGCATTTTCTGCTATATTTTACCTACAAGTTAAAGTAAATTCCATATGGGTAATTTCATTTCTCCCTTAGGGATAGGGTGAGAAGCTCAGTCATCCGAGAGGAACTCGGAGTAGAGCCGCTGCTCCTTTGCATAGAAAGGAGCCAGTTGAGGTGGTTCGGGCATCTTGTACGAATGCCACCTGGGCGCCTCCCTAGAGAGGTGTTCCAGGCACGTCCAGCTGGGAGGAGACCTCGGGGAAGACCCAGGACTAGGTGGAGAGATTATATCTCCACACTGGCCTGGGAACGCCTCGGGATTCCCCAGTCAGAGCTGGCTAATGTTGCCCGGGAAAGGGAAGTTTGGGGTCCCCTGCTAGAGCTGCTACCCCCGCGACCCGACCCCGGATAAGCGGTTGAAGATGAGATGAGATGAGATGAGATAATTTCATGTATTTATTGAAAAACATGTATATTGAAATATAGCATTAGTTTGATTTTCTTAAATTAATTTCACCAACCTTTCCCAGACAACTTGTCCATTTCCTTTTTGCATACATCCTCTAGTTGATCTTTCAGTTCAGAGATTGATTTCTTCACATGTTCAAAGGAAATGTGTGGAAGTACAGTGATGCTGGGTAAGACCTCAGATCCAGGAGAGACACAGAGAGACTGGAAACTCTTCAGAGAGGAATATCAGTAGGTAATGAGAAAGAAAAACATTGATGTTAGTTGAAGCCCATTTCACTGATAAAGAAGTCAAAAGGAAGCCATTACAGAGTAGTCTGAGGTATGTTAGTGATGTCACCTTGAGGAAATGGATGTGATCCTCTGTGTGTGAGAGCTGCTTCAGCTCAACATCTCTCCTCATCTCAGAGACCTCCTGTTCCAGTTTCTCTAAGAGTCCTTCAGCCCGACTCACTTCAGCCTTCTCCTGATCTGTAATCAGCTCCTTCAATTCACTGCATCTTTTCTCAATGAAGCAGATGAGCTCAGTAAAGATCCTCTCACTGTCCTCCACTGCTGCCTGTGCAGAGTGCTGTTAGGACACACAGAGAGAGGAGGGGGACCATATTAACAAGATCATTGACTCATCTCTCAGCAGGACCACAGTCAGCCTGTAAATGTTTAAATAGATGTTCAGTGGATTCAGAGAGTATTTAGACCCCTCCAATATTTCCACATAAGTTACAGCTTTATTCTCATTTATTCATGTTTTTTAAATCAATCTACACACAATAACCCAGAATTACAAGCAAAATGTGGACTTTAGATGCTTTTTGGATTTGAATAAAATAAGACAAACCCATTCATACAAGTAATTAGAACCTTTGTTTTGTTATTCAAAATGAAGCTCATGTGGATCCTCTTTCCATTGATCAACATTCTGTAGGATTAACAACTTGACTGGAGTCTCCCTGTGGTAAACTCAACTGACTGGAGTCCCCCTGTGGTAAACTCAACTGACTGGAGTCTCCCTGTGCTAAACTCAACTGACTGGAGTCCCCTGTGGTAAACTCAACTGACTGGAGTCTCCCTGTGGTAAACTCAACTGACTGGAGTCTCCCTGTGGTAAACTCAACTGACTGGAGTCCCCCTGTGGTAAACTCAACTGACTGGAGTCTCCCTGTGCTAAACTCAACTGACTGGAGTCTCCCTGTGGTAAACTCAACTGACTGGAGTCTCCCTGTGGTAAACTCAACTGACTGGAGTCCCCCTGTGGTAAACTCAACTGACTGGAGTCTCCCTGTGGTAAACTCAACTGACTGGAGTCTCCCTGTGGTAAACTCAACTGACTGGAGTCTCCCTGTGGTAAACTCAACTGACTGAAGTCTCCCTGTGGTAAACTCAACTGACTGGAGTCCCCTGTGGTAAACTCAACTGACTGGAGTCTTCCTGTGGTAAACTCAACTGACTGGAGTCTCCCTGTGGTAAACTCAACTGACTGGAGTCTCCCTGTGGTAAACTCAACTGACTGGAGTCTCCCTGTGGTAAACTCAACTGACTGAAGTCTCCCTGTGGTAAACTCAACTGACTGGAGTCCCCCTGTGGTAAACTCAACTGACTGGAGTCTTCCTGTGGTAAACTCAACTGACTGGAGTCTCCCTGTGGTAAACTCAACTGACTGGAGTCTACCTGTGGTAAACTCAACTGATTTCAAAGGTTTTGAAAAGACACACACCTGCCTATATAAGGACCCACAGTTGACATTGCATGTCAGAGCAAAAATCACACTATAGAATCATAAGGAATTGTCTGTAAAGTTCAGAGACAGTATTGTGTCAAGGCACCGCTCTGTGGAAGGTTACCAAAATATATCAGCTGCATTCAATGTCCCCAAAAACACAGCGTCCATCTCACATTTTTCAATATAAGAAGGATAGAGTCCAATTTGTTATTGGGACCCTATAAAGCTGAAAATGTGGTAAAAGTGAAGTGGTTCTGAATACTTTCTAAATATACTGTTTATATAGCAGCTCCATCACTCACCTTCATAGAGTCCACAGCCTTTCTCAGCTCCTGAATCTCCTTCTCTCTCTCCTGGATTCTCTTCTGGAATTTCTCTTCAAACAGTTTCTGCAGTAAAATACCGGTAAACAAACGTGAAGAGATGTTTAACTGAGGATTTAGAAAATGTTTCCATATTTTAATAAAATGTATTCAACCAAAACAAGTAAATCCTAACAGTTATTTTGAAAGCTATTGAAAATCGACCATATTTTGAAAACTATTGAAATCAATAATAGTTGGTTTTATTGAGAGGTGTCTGATTGGTTCTCTAACCCCCTCCAATAATAGACGTGAGGCACAAGGTCTTGGTTATATAAAATATATTTCAAGGACAGCATTTATCCATCTTCAGAATATTGCAGAAATCTGAAATTATGTATCAAATAATGATACAGAAAAATGTATCAATGATTTTGTCACCTCAAGATTACGGCACTGTTCTATTCTCCGGTTATCCTGATAAATCAATAAATTAATGACAATTAGTGCTTAATATGGCTGCTGGAGTCCTAACTAGAACAAAGAAATGTAACCACATGACCCCTCTTTATTTGCCTCTACACTGGCTGCATGTTTTACTGACTTTATAAGTTCTATTGTTGACGTATAAAGCACAGGTGTCAAAACTGTTCCATGGAGGGTCGAGTGTCTACCAGAGTGGTTGTGATTGACTGGTTTCCCATGGTTGATGCTTGGTAAAGTGGGTAAATTGTTTGCCGGCTTATTGGGCCCTGTCCGGGCCCCAGTTTCACTGGACCCCCTGTCTCAGTTTCAGGACCTACACTGCTATACTAATGTGCCGTAGGGAACTAGGGTGTCTAACCTTTCCCTGTGTCTTGTTTCTGTTTCCACTAAGGAGGACCTGTGCCTACTGACCACAATGTGGGACCGACTGTCCCTTAGGACATGTAGCAGACCCCACCTAAGCCCCCCTTGGTTGTGTTACAGGCCAAGCAGATGAAGATACCTGACACTTCCACCTTCCAATCTGCCTAACCCTCAACCCTCCGAGTTGTCAGTTTCAGACTGGTCAAGTATTTAGTCTGGACTATTTGATAAGTCTCTCTGCATTTTAAATAGTATATTATTAAGTTCACCCCCCACAGCCAGTAGAAGACTGGCTACCCCTCAGAGCCTGGTATCTCTCTAGGTTTCTTCCTTAATTCAACCCATCAGGGAGTTTTTCTCTGCCACACTGCGTATCAACTTGTTCATGTGTGCTCTGTCAGGGTTCAGTCTGGGGGTTTGTAAAAGCACTTTGTGGCAACTTAGTTGTACATTTAATTGATTGATTGAATTTGATTGGTTAGAACAAGGCTTTATTTCCATGTTGAACCAATCCTTAAGAAAGACAATTAAAAAAAATGAGTAAATACAATAAATGTATGTTTGTCATGTATGCTATTTACAATTACGTTACATCTGTACATTGGCTAGCATATTAGGATGACACCTTTAAACATAACAGCATAAAAACTAACAAAAAGGGGCCCCGCTTGTTTAATCCATGTATTCTTCTTTTATTTCTATGTCAGTAGCTACTTGATAATTAAATCTCTTATTCCATTCTCTCTTTTAGAGAACCTTTGGCGCTTCGGTTGCTAAGGTGTGTATCTAATTAATTACGTGCGAAACACTGAAGCGGCAATTAACTAGTTCCGCCTCTAGGACAACGGTATATTGGGTGGGAACCAATGACTCAGAAATGTGTCAAACTATAAACTTTACTGATAATGTGAGGCAGATACACACCCAAAAATAATAGAGTTAGGGACAGAACATCTTGTCTTTTGTGCGATTTATTTATATATATTTTTAAATCTGATTGAAAATGCATTTTCAGTGTTTTAATGTCGTTCCCTATTTCTGTTGTAGTATCTATATTTTAATTCTAAAACAATAAGTATTGTTAAGTTATATTCAAAGTGGTTTTGAATTCAGCATTGGGCAAAATAAAAATCACCCGAGTCAGACTTTAATGTCTATATTTTTGTTTTGTTTGTATTCAGACATTGTTGTTTATTTATCTAATATATAATAAATGTTTTGGTTGTTGGCTGTTTTTGCTGATCCAGTTATAACACCTCATAAGAAAATATTTCCTGAAAAGGAATTATGTATAAGCACAGATAATTAATAAATATATATTCTGAAAAAAAAAATCACATCTTACCATTTTCTCAGTCAATTCCGCTGCAGTTGAGACTGTATCATGGCCTTTATGTTCATCCATCACACACTTATAACAGATACACTGCTGATCAGTACGACAGTAAACCTCCAGTAGTTTGTCATGATGAGAGCAGATCTTCTCCTGGAGTTGTGTGGAGGCTTGGACCAACTTGTGCTTTTTAAAGGCAGGAACTTCATAGTGGGGCTGAAGGTGAGTCTCACAGTAAGAGGCCAGACACACCAGACAGGACTTGACAGCTTTGAGTTTTCTCCCAGTGCAGAAATCACACTCCACATCTCCAGGTCCAGAATAAAAATGACCAGGAGGAGAAGATTGGAGTTTTGTCTTCTTCAGATTCTCCACCAATTCAGACAGGATTGTGCTTCTGTTTAAAACAGGTCTTGGTATGAAGGTCTGTCTGCATTGAGGGCAGCTGTAGATTCCCTTGTCATCTTCCTGATCAAAGCAGTCCTTAATACAGCCCATACAGTAACTGTGTCCACAGGGAATAGTCACTGGATCCTTCAGTAGATCTAAACAGATCGAACAACTCATTGAGTTCATGGCCTCTGCCATTATTACTCAAACCCCAACAGAGCTATGGAACCAAAGACAAATTTCCAATTCATTTAACTGTTTCATTTCTAAAGGAGTGGTTATTTTTCACTGACTTCCTGGCAGGTGGTGAGCGCAGATGACAAATATCAGGTTTGGCAAGTATAAAGCATTAGTCAGGAAAAATAATTTTTTCTCTATTAGAAAATAATCAGTAGTACAGCAAAAGTAACATCCAGTTTATACGATCTCTGTCCAGGCTGTTTTTGTAGAGTTTGTTATTTTGTCACATGCCTGATCAAATAATGTTACATAGATAAATAAAAAACAGGAAAATCCAGAATAACACATTTTCTTCTATTATAGAACACCACTTTATAGTTGACTAAATGTCACAATTGTGACTAGGCAGAATACAAGTCACAGACCTGGTGAACAACATTCCTTTAATTAGGTTCAACAGAAAACAAAACAAAAACGTGGCACAACCGAGAACAAAAATGCAGCAGGGCAGATGTTTCTGATTGAGAACAACATAGGCACATAGATTCCTAGAAGCCTCCTTGATGTCAGGCCCTAAATATCCCCACCAGACACCCATAGAGATTGTGGTGGAATTTTCAATATTATGTTATATTCAAATGTATTGTTGTCCAATCTGAATGGTTCTGCTGTAAATAACTGTTCAGTTCCCATGGGAAGTCTCATGTCCTCTCCCAGGCGCAGGATGTGTTTTGACTGAACCATGTAGACTTTATGGGTTCCAGATAAGAGGGACTCCAGAGTTAATAACATATACGGGGAGGATAGAATAACATGGGCTTTAAATGCATCACAACCTGTACGGGAGAGGGAGGGTTAATACTGGATGTATATATAGCAGAGGTCAACCTGATAATGGTTGAGCATTTGACTTGACATGTAAATGTGTTGTTAACCGCTCCAGGTTCATGAATCTTGAATAAAGCTACTACTATAACCTAGTTCAACCTAATAATGGTTGAGCATTTGACTTGACATGTAAATGTGTTGTTAACTGATCCAGGTTCATGAATCTTGAATAAAGCTACTACTATAACCTAGTTCAACCTAATAATGGTTGAGCATTTGACTTGACATGTAAATGTGTTGTTAACTGCTCCAGGTTCATGAATCTTGAATAAAGCTACTACTATAACCTAGTTCAACCTAATAATGGTTGAGCTTGTTGACTTGACATGTAAATGTGTTGTTAACTGCTCCAGGTTCATGAATCTTGAATAAAGCTACTACTATAACCTAGTTCAACCTAATAATGGTTGAGCATTTGACTTGACATGTAAATGTGTTGTTAACTGATCCAGGTTCATGAATCTTGAATAAAGCTACTACTATAACCTAGTTCAACCTAATAATGGTTGAGCATTTGACTTGACATGTTAATGTGTTGTTAACTGATCCAGGTTCATGAATCTTGAATAAAGCTACTACTATAACCTAGTTCAACCTAATAATGGTTGAGCATTTGACTTGACATGTAAATGTGTTATTAACTGCTCCAGGTTCATGAATCTTGAATAAAGCTACTACTATAACCTAGTTCAACCTAATAATGGTTGAGCATTTGACTTGACATGTAAATGCGTTGTTAACTGCTCCTGGTTCATGAATCTTGAATAAAGCTACTACTATAACCTAGTTCAACCTAATAATGGTTGAGCATTTGACTTGACATGTAAATGTGTTGTTAACTGCTCCAGGTTCATGAATCTTGAATAAATACATTTTCATTATTAAAAGAAACTACAGTCTCTGTCTTCCCTTTAAATAATTCCACGATAGATGGCGACGAGGATGGGATGGCTAACTCCAATCACTGATCGTTCGACAGGTTTCTGAGGTTAACTGCGCACAGGGACCACAACAGTGTGGTTCTGGGAGCTCACACTCCGTCTAAACCGGAGCAGGAGGGACCCGCCTCGGAACCTGACTGGGAGCGACAGTGAAGGGATACGCCATCCCGAACAAAACAAAAGGGATGAGACTGGGATTTCTTAAACTACAGTCTCTGTCTTTAAATAATTCCACGATAAGAGCCTAGAAGCCTCCTCGATGTCAGGCCCTAAATATCTCTACCAGACACCCATAGAGATGCTTAGAAGCCTCCTCGATGTCAGGCCCTAAATATCTCTACCAGACACCCATAGAGGTGCCTAGAAGCCTCCTCGATGTCAGGCCCTAAATATCTTTACCAGACATCCATAGAGGTGCCTAGAAGCCTCCTCGATGTCAGGCCCTAAATATCTCTACCAGACACCCATAGAGGTGCCTAGAAGCTGGCTCGATGTCAGGCCCTATATATCTCTACCAGACACCCATAGAGGTGCCTAGAAGCCTCCTCGATGTCAGGCCCTAAATATCTTTACCAGACACCCATAGAGGTGCCTAGAAGCTGGCTCGATGTCAGGCCCTAAATATCTCTACCAGACACCCATAGAGTTGCCTAGAGGCCTCTCCATAGTCCCCCTGACATGTATTATTTGATTCTAAATGTAACCCTTGTGTCTATACCAGATACAAAAATGTGTTCTAAGTTTTTTTTGCAGGGCAGTTAGTGGCTTCAGCTCTTTGCAATACTCTTTGCATTTATAAAATGCATTTAATAATTATTAAACTAAACTATCATAAGTTCACCCAGCACAGCCAGAAGAGGACCGGTCACCCCTCAGAGCCTGGTTCCTTTCCAGGTGTCCTCCTGAATTCGACCCATCAGGGAGTTTTTTTTTCTAGCCGCCGTGTATCAACTTGATGATGTGTGCTCTGTCAGATTCAGGCTGGGTGTTTGTAAAAGCATTTTGTGATAACTTTGATGTAAAAAAGGCTTCATAAACATACATTGGATTTATTGCAGCGCCTCGGCAGCAGGGGGCGCTGGCTGCTGGAGGTGGAGGCAGGGCTTGGTCATGCTGAGGAGGTGGAGGTGGAGGCAGTTGCTCCCAGGCAGTTATTGGCGCTGGCTGCAGCTCCAGGGCAGTAGTTGGAGAAAGTAAGAGAAAAAAGGAAAAGACCGTAAACTAACCAACATCGGAGCAGCAACCATCCCTGACGTCAGCATGGTTAAAAAAAAATGTGTTTACATGTAAGCACAAAGTTAACTGATGGTTCTTATTGCCACAACTGTGTGTATAGTTTAACGTATGCTGGCATAACGAGAAAAAAAAACTAAAATAAGGAACTAGCAACATGTTTCAGCGTCGTCAAGGTAACGTGATAAAGTGCTGTCCCAATCCTATTTACAGTATGTTGTGCCCTTGCAGCCATTGGCACTTCATCACTAATATTACAATCTATATTGTATCTTCTCAACATACTAATTCCACAGTGGTTGTTTCTGTTTCTGACTTTTATATCCATCTGAATTTGTGGTTTGTTTGTGCTCATGTAGAAAACAATAAGCATCTCAATCTGATTATTTTTATTGTGCCCTGCTGCAGTCCAACATGACTTTACAATCGGGTTGTTTGCCAGAGAAAAAAATAATTTATTTCACTGGTTATACTGGAACAATAATCGCACCCTATTCAAATATCTACCATTGAATTAAACAACTTCCCCAAGAGCAACAATGTGAACCTGGCGCCATTTAAACGGAAAATACTCGTACAATAAGTATTCTGAGCCTTTTCCACGGCACATGAAATGAATCTTGGATGCATGTTGTTTTCCTTAATCATCTTTGAAATATCTCTGTACATGCAACTTGGTAACTATATCTGGATGTTCTATATGATATCTGTAATGTTATTAACCATAATCATCATTGAAAAATCTCTAGATTTCGGATTGTCATATCAAAAGAGCTGGACCTATTTATAAAGATCAAGATAGAAACCATCAAAAGACTTAAGTTCATATAAATGAACTAACTAACAAATAAGGGTTTACTTAATGTTCACCTGGAATCACCTCACACAGAAACATTAAACACAGACAATGATGAAAGATATTTTCAAAACATTTAATAAACAAAATCAAGCATGTTCTGTACAACACTAATAAATGCTTAAAAGATACATTTCATGCTTATACATATGTATATTTCCCTCTGTTGATAAACAACCAAATACTTCTTGCATATCAAGAAGAAACTTGAAATTAGTTCCAGTAGTGTACTAGACCGACTAAACTAAACTTTACGATGATTGGTTCCTTTCTCCTGTCAATCAACTCGATTCACAAATGAGACGCATGTGAGGGATGTTGTGTGTGTCAGTCTCACATTGAGTTCATGGCCACTGCGATTTTTTTACACAAACGGAGCTAAAAACCAATGAACCGAGGATAAATTTACAGAGATGAGTTAAATTTACTGAATTTTTTTTTTAGAGGAGTGGTTTTTGTTTACTGTGACTTCCTGGTTACGGTATGTGGGTAATTAATATGTCAGGTCTGGCCAGATAGGGGCATTAATATTATCATAGTCAAATAAATGTTCTCTTTTCTCTTGACTTTCAAATGAGGCAGCCAAGGCAGGAAGGTGGTGTAGGTCAAACATAGAGATCTACCATCTTTATGACAGCTTTCTCTGTATAACAGGATTGTGAGAGGATCTGGAATTGTTCTGACTGACCTCAGTAAGGTATAACATCACTGTACTACATGAACTGTCCATCACTATTTACATGATATTAGATACACTGGTTAAGGCTAATTTACAAACCCTCTTAGGTCTAGTGCCCCCCTGCTCCAGATTCAACATCTGTTCTGCTAGTTACATCCAGAGAAAATCCCACCAGCACCTAGTGATTGGAATCAACACTGCAAAAAAAATACGGATCTACTTTTGTCACTCCTCTACAATTAAACTGGTCTCAGACATGGCACCATCCAGGGCAGAACTACACAGTGAAAAACTGGTTATGCCTCCCAAGAATCCCCAATCATGGAGTGTGGTTTTCTTGCCGTCCGTCGTTAAAACCTTGGCCTATATATATAATTTATATTTGCTTACTTCTTGCTTAGGACATGCAGAGTGGTTCCACCTTGTGGCCGTTGTCACACATTACAATCAGTAGGACATGCGGAGTGGATGTGTGGCCCTCGGGTTTCACCTTGTGGCCGTTGTTACACATTACAGTCAGTAGGATAGTGGATGTGTGGCCCTCGGGTTCTACCTTGTGGCCGTTGTTACACATTACAGTCAGTAGGATAGTGGATGTGTGGCCCTCGGGTTCTACCTTGTGGCCGTTATCACACATTACAGTCAGTACTTTCACCTCAGGATCTAATCGTTTGTCTGACTGTTCATTGGTCATTTCGCCTAAGGTTCACTTCGGTGAATCACCACTCCGATAATCACCAAAATGAATGTAGGCGAAATAGATGTCCCTGATGTTTCTAGACTTAGTTATCGATGGTGTCATCAACAGCATCATCCCTGGTGTCATCATCCCTAGTCTGGCACAGAGGCAGCTAACTCAGAAGCAGTGACTTCACCTTCCCCAACTGCTGTGTTGTTTTTTGGACGTTTGGATGTTTTAAATGAATGAACATACCATTCATAACCTCTAGTTTGTCCTTTATTCTTCTGTATTGTGTACTACTGCAATGACCACCTCTTCTGGAAAGAAGGACTGTAATGTCAGAGTGTGTAACTATTATACAATGAAACATACTTTTGATGACTGCCTGTGAGCAAACTTTTTAAATATTAACAAGCATCTGAAAACATTTTATTTATTGAAAATCATTCTGTGTCACAAAGGTCTGACAAGACATATGTACATTGTCAAAAGTGAACTCAGACAGCATAAAGTCGTTGTATTCTAGAGAAAAGCAAAACTGGTAATACTGACAAACAGCCATTCCCTCTGAAAATAGCTTTCATCCAAATCAATGTGCGCCGTAAGACAACTTCACCTCACACTTGGTGAAACACACATGCTTAGTGCATTTAAGTGAGATGCTTGTCAAACCCGGCATGACAGAAAAATGTGACACCTTCGGCAGGGCTGACTTTAAACTACATTGGTTGAGAGCAATATGAGACGTTTAAGAGCCCGGCCGTGAGCTGCTGGAGACCAACTATTGGAAAACAAAGTTACTTTACACAGGGACTTCTATGTGGGTCCATCTGCACCACACTGGTGTTAACAGTAGTTATTTCTGTTTTTATTTGTCGTTCTTTAAATAGTTTATCTATATTTTTAGTCCTAACAAATAAGTGCATTTGTGGCAGATAACAGTTTTTCTAAAACGCCGCCCATGGTAGATCCTAATCCACTCTTGCATCCATTCCCCACGTCATCGCCCGATCTCCTCAATCCAACAGAGCCTTTTAGGAAAAGATCCGAAGAAAGGAACATACGAGATGCTACAATTCGCCAATAGAACATTAGAAATGCGCGTGTTCGGTACAGCCGTAGGTCAAAGGTCACGCCCAGCGTTAGTCCTAGTCATGCTCTTAACGATTATAGAACTGGGATGACACCCACGCCAGCCCCCACTTCAGGTTGGTCAACATGAACTTCAGGGCTTTGGTCCACTGCTCTTCTGAGTTGAACTGGGTCTTGATGGAGTAGGAGCCGCCGCTGCCACCCGTGTCTTCTATTTTACCCTTCTCTACGTCCATCCTGACCGATAACAGACATACAAGTCAAACACAGGTTCAATATACACACTGTACACAAAATATTTAGCTTTTATCTCTTGGAAGTATTCAAACTCTTACTAACGTGCACAAATATCTTAATCTTTAAGCGGTTAAAAGCAGAAAAACTAAACTCCAAAACCCAAATTGTATAACACCATATTTTAAATAAAGAAATGGTATTATTCCAAATGAACAGTTAACAAACCTGTAGGGCAAACAGAATCCAGTGTCTCCCTTCTCCACCTCCTCTTTAAACTGCTGCACACAGTCCAAAAACGCCACCATGGCGTGGTCAAATTTGTTGTCCCAGAAGAAACGAAGACCCCCGGAACAATACAGCGGTAGTTCCTTCAGACACACAAGAAAGAATGGAATATAGAAATAAAATACATACATACTCACTGGCTAGCAGCTGGATAAATGTACAAACCACATTATTTTCACATTAGTTTCAGCCAACCATTACCTTGGACTTACCTTGGACTTGTCAGTGAGCGACTCCAAGTAAGAGTGGTTTCCGTACGGGACAAGGCGATATCTGCAGACAGACATCAGAAAGAGATCCACACCGTTTCCTCAGGACCTCACAGATGTGAACGCACATGTGTATTTGCATAATCAAACGTAAGCGTACAACTCGTGTCACCTCTGAAAGCGCAGGCCCATCTTGTTGGCCAGGGCGTGGAGCAGAAGAACCGTCTGGCCCCAGGCGGCGTTGATCTCGTTCCACTCCACGGGCACGCTGGGTAGTCGGCCCAGGCGGAAGTTATTAATGGTACCGAACTGTCCGCTGTGCCTGTCCACCGGAGACACACGGGTATTATAAACACAATTTACGGTTTAAAATTCAGCGCTCCAAATTCCATGGACATCGACAACAGACTGGTGAAAGACATGGAGATTTCGTTTTAACACTAAATGCAAATGCCGCTTTAAAACAAAAGCTTGAGTAGTATAAAACAGAGCGAATTAGGGTGTATTCTTGCGTGTGTGCGCGCGTGTCTCTACCAGATGTGGAAGGTGGCGTTGAAGACGTTGGTCTTCTTCAGGCGGTCCAGTTGGATCTGGCAATAGCGCATCTGGTTGTCCACACTCTTCAGCTCATCGTCCAGCTCCAGCTGCTGCCGCTTGAACTCACTGTACTCCTTCTGGTACCTGCAGCAACACACAACACACATCACCACCACAACACCACACAAGCAATGGAAGATTCTGAATTGTCGTTGATTCGATTCAGCGATTCAGTTTCTAACAGACGTCCGTTACTCACTGCTGTTCCTCTGTGTCTAGCTGCTGGGAGTGGATGCGTCCCTGGACCAAGTCCTCTGCCACAGCCGCCCGCTGCTCCTCCACCGCCTCCAGCTCCCCCACCAGCGACGCCTCCTCCTCGCCAAGCTTCTGGAGCTCCAGCAGCAGGCTGTCCTCTTCCTCCTCCTGTAGCTGGGACAGCAGCTCCAGGCAGTTCCTGGCAGACGACACACAACGATATCAGTTAAAATTGACAAAGAGACACATTTTGCAGACAACTTTCATGCGGTTCTATTTTTAATTTGACCTTTATTAAACCAGGTAGGCCGATGCATGCGCTCTACCACTGAGCTAAACCAACTCCTCCCTGTCGCTTGTTAGTTAGCGTTTCACAGCTCACTTGTAGTTCTGGCACTCGTTCTCTGTGATGTTGAGCTGCGTGTCCAGGTGGTCCAGCAGGGTGTCTGTACACTCTTCACACAGCGGGTGGTCTACATCAGTCTGGCCCGACATGATGTCAAACAGGTCGCTGGTCACCTTCAGCCGCCGACTCAGGTTCTCCATGGTGCCCCCGTCTGACGCTTCTCCAATCAGAGTGAAGCTGTTGGCGCTCTCTGTGGACATCATCCTAAACACACAACAGCTAATTCATTAACTAATCAAACACTCACATGTTGTACTAGCTGGTGTTGTAACAAAAGTGCTACATTTAGGACGTTAAATGGTTACGAATACGACAAGCATGCCCTGTCATTTGCGGCGGAATTTAAATTACATTCTGTTGCCTATGCGGCTTTGCATCAAAAACAACACACTGTCCTTCATTTTTGTATACTTCTCCAATAATCTCTATAGCCTCTTCTGGGCTGAGTGAACCATATCCATAAAGTCCAGTGCCAGGGAATACATTGTATGGGTAGTGTGGCTATTCTGCCCTCATTGCTGCGCAGCGATTGTCCCACACATACAACCTAATGGTTAGGGCCTTAGACAGTCTGACCTAACATCAGCCTAAAGCTAGCAGGTACTGACAGTACGATCGGGGCATTATACGGTTTAGGCCATAGGAAATTAGTCGGTAGGGAGTTAAACAACATGCCACCTTGCAGGAGGAATGTATTTTCTTGAGACACCATCTTGTTTGGTTTCCACAAAGGTTTCCTGGAGGAAAGGGGGAAAAAAGGTGAACCCATTTACTGTTTAGACCTCATTCAGTCTTAAAGCAGGATAATGCTATGGTTATTTTTCCATAAGCTCCAACCAGCCCAGTCTTACTTGTGGAGCATTTTCCTGCTCAGTGCTTTCTGTCTGCTTGCTGGGTGTCACCGTGACTAGTGGAGCTGACAAAATAGAAGAAACATGCTGAATTTAATATGCTTCATGTCCTTTTTCTAGGCTCAGATCCTATTGGCTGAGAAAGCAAGTAGATACTCCACTGATCTCCAATTGGGAAAAAGCATGTCATGGAGTGAGGATGCATACATGGGGAACTTTCCACAAAGTCACAGATTGTGCACACAGAACAAAGTCTTTAACATACATGCATACACTTGGCACACATACCTATAAGTTCCTGGATGGTGACACGGTCGAGCACATTGAAGGACGTATCCAACTTAAGCGGCTGACTGCAGCGCTGGCACACAAAGCTGACCTGCATGGTGGTGCTGGAGGACTTGGAGCCCTCCATATCAACAACACTGGAATAACAATAAACAATCTCAGTGCGGTACGTCAACTCCCTGCATCAACAACAATTTGAATAACTTCATGGGTATAAATGGCAGGGGCGTGTCTGGCAATTGTATGGAATGTTAGCTTGCTAATAAACAACCGAGCATTGTAATGATACTCAGCAACAAACGGTACTGTGTCTGTAGTAGTAGTATTGTAGCTAAGCTAACGAGCTTGATACCCGCCACATTCGGTACATTCAATTGCTACGAAACACAATGTCAGTCGCAGAGACTTAAAATATAGACTTACAATATTAACGTACGTCAGAAATACCTCGCAAACGTGTGTCCGTTAAATGCGTCTTCATATAAAATTAGACATGACTTGGGCGTGTTCTTACCCAATCACTTCCTGTATTGTTGTTTTCGACGGATATGACGCGATACCACCGCTCGCGACAGGAAGTAGGCATCGACCAATGGGCCGGGTGGTTGTAGTCACGTGTCAAAATAGTGGCGGGATAACCGAACTCATCTCAAGACCGTGACGTAAGTTGTTGTCACTTTTTTCCAAATGCAGCAGTCAGTCAATATTTGTGTCAAATGCGCTTTTATATGATGTAATTTATATAGTGGTGGTCGTGTTTATAGCGTAAGATTAGCGTGTATTACATTAATTACTTTGCCCATCTTCACTCGAATTAGCTCAATGGGTTTCGGTTAGCTCGGCTAAAGATAAGTCTCAACCCAATGCTACTGAAGGGCAACTAGAAGCTAATGACATCACCCTTACATACATAGATACAACTGTGCTGCATACGAGTACACGCACACCATGAAACTCCCAAAGGCTGAAGATGTGAAACGGGGGATCTCTGTCATCTGGGACACATTGCAGTGTCCAATATGGTGAGTATGACAAAGTAGAGAGAACATTTGTGTTCCTTATACGTGTGGGTTATAATGTTTAAAATGAAGGTGGTTTCTAATGTAATCAGCTTTTGTGTTACACACATCAGGAAGTAGACATTTGGGAACCTGTTCCTATTTTGATCTCTGGTTTTGTTGAATGTAGTTTGGACTTGATGAGTACACCTGTCTCTACGAAGTGTGACCACCAGTTTTGCAAGTAAGTATGCCAATGTTTTTTGTTCACTGTCAAAATAAAATGTATTTTAATTCCTAACTCTGTTGTACAAGGACTGACAGGGGTGGCTGTGTTCTTCTGTAGGTTTTGCATGATGAAGCTTCTGGACCGCAGTAAGAGAAAGGAGGCCTGCTGCCCAGTTTGTAATTCAAAGATCACAAAAAGGTATGGTGTATTGACTGTACATAAGCAACATGTGTTTTCATGCTGAGTGAAAGTAGAGTAACTTTACAACTGCGTCATTTGGGATTCTCATCTCATCTTCAACCGCTTATCCGGGGTCGGGTCGCGGGGGTAGCAGCTCTAGCAGGGGACCCCAAACTTCCCTTTCCCGGGCAACATTAGCCAGCTCTGACTGGGGAATCCCGAGGCGTTCCCAGGCCAGTGTGGAGATATAATCTCTCCACCTAGTCCTGGGTCTTCCCCGAGGTCTCCTCCCAGCTGGACGTGCCTGGAACACCTCTCTAGGGAGGCGCCCAGGTGGCATTCGTACAAGATGCCCGAACCACCTCAACTGGCTCCTTTCTATGCAAAGGAGCAGCGGCTCTACTCCGAGTTCCTCTCGGATGACTGAGCTTCTCACCCTATCCCTAAGGGAGAGGCCAGCCACCTTTCTGAGAAAACCCATTTCGGCCGCTTGTACCCGCGATCTCGTTCTTTCGGTCATGACCCAGCTTTCATGACCATAGGTGAGGGTAGGAACAAAGATTGACCGGTAGATCGAGAGCTTTGCCTTTCGGCTCAGCTCTCTTTTCGTCACAACGGTGCGGTGAAGCGAATGCAACACCGCCCCCGCTGCTCCGATCCTCCGACCAATCTCCCGCTCCATTGTTCCCTCACTCGCGAACAAGACCCCGAGGTACTTGAACTCCTTCACTTGGAGTAAGGACTCATTCCCTACCCGGAGTAGGCACTCCACCGGTTTCCTGCTGAGAGTCATGGCCTCAGATTTGGAGGTGCTAACCCTCATCCCAGCCGCTTCACACTCGGCTGCGAACCGATCCAGTGAGTGCTGAAGGTCACCGACCGATGAGGCCATCAGGACCACATCATCCGCAAAAAGCAGTGATGTGACCATCAGCCCACCGAACGGGAACCCCTCCCCCCCATGACTACGCCTTGATATCCTGTCCATGAATATTACAAACAGGATTGGTGACAAAGCGCAGCCTTGGCGGAGGCCAACCCCCACCTGGAACAAATCCGACTTACTGCCGAGGACACGGACACAGCTCATGCTTTGAGCGTACAGAGATTGGATGGCCCTGAGAAGAGACCCCCTCACCCCATACTCCCGCAGCACCTCCCACAAAAGATCCCGGGGTACCCGGTCATACGCCTTCTCCAGATCCACAAAACACATGTAGACTGGATGGGCATACTCCCAGGCCCCCTCCAGGATCCTTGCGAGAGTAAAGAGCTGGTCCGTGGTTCCCCGGCCAGGACGAAAACCGCATTGTTCCTCTTCAATCTGAGGTTCGACTATTGGCCGAACCCTCCTTTCCAGCACTTTGGAGTACACTTTACCAGGGAGGCTGAGGAGTGTGATACCTCTGTAATTGGCACACACTCTCTGGTCCCCCTTTTTAAAGAGGGGAACCACCACCCCGGTCTGCCGGGAATCATTTGGGATTATGTTATCGAAACTTGGACTGTTTTCTGAACTAACGCGAGGGACCTGTCTGCATTTGTTCAATGCAAACTTTCAGTTCAAAAACACGTATTTTTCACATTGAATGAATAATAGTTGTGTTTGTGTGTGCAGGAGTTTACAGGAGAGCCCTGGTTTCCTGAGGCTGGTGGAGGGGTTGCAGAATCTGGTCCAGGCCTATGAACAAGACACCAGTACAAACTGTAAGAGATAGAGTGTACTTTCCATCATCAGAACATGTAACCAAGCTTTAGCTTTAGCTCGTTTATTTAAGTTTGAGATGTTGAGAGTGCCATGGGATACGATCTGGATCATAATATGGCCTTCATTATAAATGCCAGAATCACGATTTAATTTCTCCCGTTCTGCCTCTTTTAGACTTCACTGGAATGTACCAGGTGAAAAGTCAAACGAGGTATGTGTAAATAAGAAATCAAGAATAGAGTAAGTTACAACAGGAGGACATTCACTCGCACAAGGCCATGTCAAACCTGCTGTCACATGTTATATGATATGATAATTGAAATGACAAAAACAATTGCCCCTCCTCCAAAGTGCCACCGAGACAGTGCAAGAGAAAGCCAATCTTGATGACATATCTGATGACGTGTGGGCAGCTGGCCATGACAACGACGATGATGATGATGATGACGATGAAGGGCATGATGACCTTCCAGTGTCCTGCTCGTCAACTGTAGCAGGTTAGAGATCCGTTTATTCCGTTCATTCATTCTTTTCATTTTCCTGGAAAACCACCGTTAAGATGTACCATCTTGTTCTCAAGATTGTCCCGGAAAATAATGACAACACTGTATTACGAGATTATAAATATTCGTTGAAAATAATAGTGTCATTCAACATGTGCTTTTCACCCGATTTTGTTTGTTTTTGAATATTAATGTTATTAGTATTGGGTTGTTAGTCATTATTTGTTCATCTCTTCAGCTAAGGATGGCTTTGCAAAGCTGATGGGTCTCCAAGATTCTTGTGCGGTGATTTTGGACGAGGAGTTTGACAGCAGCATGGATGACAAGCCTTCAGCCGGTGAAAAAGCAACAAATGACTCTAAATCCAGCATCGCCGTAACAGAAAAACAGAAGCCAGCACTCGAGACGAAAATACCCAAGATCGTTGAAAGTGCTCCTTCACAGTCCGGAAATCAAGAAAATAAGTTAACCCCTTATCTTACAGATCCACCATGCCATCTGGAAGAAGTTGCATGCCATCCTGTCAGGCGATCTTTGAGGAACAACAAAAGAGCGTCATCGAGCCAGACGAACGTTCTTGAGCAGAGGCAGAAGCAAAGTCTAGAGAAAGTTTCTGAGTGGCTCATAAAAAATTCCCCAGAGGAAATACCTTTTGAGAAAGCTAAAAACGCAGAGTGCTCTCGTGATTCAAATACGGGTATTTCTTTTCCGTCCTCGCCTTTAGAGGAAAACTCCATGAATAAGGAGCAGAGTCCCACCAGGAAGGAGCGATGTCTTGAGGAGCAGGTATTTGGGGCCATTTACAAACGGGGCAGACGAGGGAACCGTAGCTTCTCACCGCAGAACAGACAAAACGCAGACCCTCAAACACCCGGTCTGATGGAAGAAGAAGGCCAGATCCCGACGAAGGTTCCACGAAAGAGGATGAGCAGTGAACTGACACCTGCTGACTTTGTCAAGCGACCAAGATCAGAAGTGAATGGTGACGGTGTCATAAATAAACCTGAAGAACGTACCGTGAATGACATGACGGAGTTGACCTCTCATAGATCTGACCAGCACGGAGAAAAGCTTAATGAGTTGTCGGAGGATATCAACGGCAGTCCCGTGTTCAGTGTGCAACCTCGGACATGGGCGAGGAGAACAAGGAAACAGATGCAAGGAAAATGGCAGGATATAGATGGGGAATTACAAGTGAACGGGAGGGCGCATTTGGCAAATACCAGGCAAAAAAGAACATTGAAGAAAAGAGAAGATAAGTATTCTCTTAGAAGTCAGAATAACATAGCAGCCCCTCGGCCGAAAGTCCCGAAGCCTTTGATTCTTGTCGGCGTGGAAGAGGGTGAACGTGACTCCGTTGCCATGCCTCAGAGCCGACCGTTAGGCCAGATTGAGGTCCAGATTGAGAGTTATCCCAGCAGTGAGGACCCAGGATGTCTTATTGTGAGGAAAACGAGGAGTCAAGGACTTATATTCTTTACTGAGGAGGGAGAAGGGAGTAACAAAATGATTGATACTTCAAGGGCCATAAAGGTTACAAGTCCCCATTCAGACTGCAATGAGATCCAGCGGTTAGCGATGGCGGGCGAAGACGCTAACGTGGATAATGTGGTTTCTTTAAATAAACTAAGTCCGGAAAAGTCTCTCAGGAAAAACGGATGTGTTTCAGGTGAAGACATTGGAGGTATTGAGTACTTGTTAGCTAGCGAGACAACAACCCGTAAAATCGTTAAGTTTCAAAAAGTTTGCCCCGTCGAGAAAGACTCTATTGCTGTAGTCCCAAATACAGAAAGTCCTCTCATCACTGGTTCAGTCGCTTTGGTATCAAGTCCAAGAAGTTTATCTGAGGCGGTTGTTCAAGCCTCAGAGCCTGAGACGCCAGCCAGTCAGACAAAATGCGTTCATATGGGGTCGGATGACCGGAATGACAGTGAGGTAGACACCGAGCAACTGCTGAAGAGCTTCAAAGCAACCAAAAGAAAATCTTTCCGCCTTGGGAGTCCAAGTATTAAGAACAGTTCCTTCTGGTCTGGCAAGGAAAACGCAACTCCCACAAAGATCCAAACCAGCCCGAATAAAGAAACAGAGAAAACGCAGGAACTTCCGAACGCAACAAAGGGTCTAACTTTCCAACTGGAATCAACGAAAGGGGTGCGTTATGCACTGTCCAACTGCAGAGATTTAATCCCGCCTTCAAGTTCCCCCAACTATTCTTCGCACGAAGCAGCTCAGAGCAATCAAGGAAGTCTTTCAAAGTCTATTGTCACCGGACCGACGCAGAAAGTCATCGAGTCGGTAAACTCTAATGCCTGTGGAAATACCCAGGAGGTGTGCGGCGGCAGAGAAAGTGTGCCTAGTTCCAACGTCGTTGAAAAGATCCCAGTGGGAACTGGCCACCAAGCTGTGGATTCTGGTGTGCTCTTTCCTGCTCTTGGTGGCTCTGAGGAAGCTCTACTAGATCCCACGCCTGAAGCTTCTAGACAACGTACATTCTCCATGGATGGGCTGTCTTACAGTGCAGATGACCGCACGTGGAAAGGTTCAGTAGAAGCGGAGAACATCCACAGTAAGGAACCAGAGATCGCGGTGGAAACGGACAAAAGGTGCTCTGTGAACTCTACTAGAAACGTAGCAAATACAGAGTCCTCGTTAACTCCGGACGACCTCCTTCCGCCAGTTGCCCATGCGGTGGTGATCCAAGAGGCAGAGCGGGTTAAGGAAAGTGGCGAGGGAAGCTCACTCTCATCCGTCCCGATCAGCCTGCAGCAGAGGCAACGAAGGAAGGCGTTGAGACTGGAGTCTTCGGAGTCTGACAGCAGTGCGTCGGAAGAGGAACTGCCTCCCCTTGGGCAGATTTTCCGACATTCAGCCTGTCCCACCGAGGACGAGTCTGTCACTTTGCTCGAAGACCCGTCCAGGGAACACATACGCTCACAGGAGGCTATAGCGGATTGTATCTGGGCCGCCGCCAACAATGAGCGGCACGACGGCAGTTCGCCCCGCTGCCCCAGTCCGGACTGCATCGACACCAGCCAGGCGTCCGTGGACCTGTTTGGCACGCCAGAAGATGGTTAGTCAATTTTAGACCAAAAAGATATCCATCCTCTTGGTTAACAACTGGTCGAGACTGAAACCACATTTATCTAAATGTATTTTCAGGTGTTTCACATTTATCAGGTGAAGGTACAGCAGGTGTCACTGGCCTGACGCAGGAATCCTCCCAATTCTCAAACGAAATCATTGCGACTCAGGTAAGGCTCATTTATATTCCTCTGTTCTGCCCCAGATTTCTCTACATGTTTATCACCAGATGTTTGCATACATACAGGTATGTGGGTATTATATGCTAAACATGTAATACATAGCATGTATATAGTATATGTATCATATTAAACGCTGGTATTATGCAGTACAGTTTGCTCTATGATGCATTGACACATTCTGTCCAGTAGGGGGCAGACACCGATTGCAACATTTACCACAAGCTGTCACTGCTTGGAAGACAGACTACCTGGGCGTGTAGATAATGTCCTCCTCAGCATCTTTCTAAATTGCATTTCATTTACGTAGGAGAAATGCGACTGGGAAGATGATTCGCATTTTGTTACCCATCCATCTCGATGCTTTCTTACTTTTTCTCTCTGCTCTGTTTGATTGGGAATTTGGTTAATGTAGTTTTAACGACTAAGGAATGAGAGGGGTTTGCTGGTGGACAAAGTGCATTTCTGCACGGGTCAATGCAATATTGCTAATTGTTTGGAGATATATGCTGACTATGGTATGGTATGTTATAATGGAATAGGATCTCACTCATTCTATTTATTGGCCTCAAATAGGTTCTACTTACAGGTAACTATCAATCAATCAAATTTATTTTATAAAGTCCTTTTTACAACAAAGTTGTCACAAAGTGCTTTTACAAACACCCAGCCTGAACCCTGACAGAGCACACATCAACTAGTTGATACACAGCGGCTAGAAAAATGAACCCCAATAACCCCAATATGAACCCCAGTAACACCAATATGAACCCCAAAAACCGCAAACAACCATACCAACACATGCGTTTGCTGTAACATCTGAAATACAGACAATCTAATGATGGTAATATTCATTTTTGTCACCGGTACCAGAATAGTATCTCCCTCTTTATTCCCCTGTCTCGTGTAGCAAAAAGTTGCGATGCAGGAGAAGTTGCAGAGGTTACAGAGGATGATGACGCTGGTGTCTAAGGCTCTCCAGGAGAAGGAGAGGTCTTCAGTGGACAGAGTTAGCCCCAGGCTACCAAATGGCCCAGCGCTGCTTCACACAGACGATTCCACAGGTACAGACGGACTTAATGTAAATCGATTTTGCAGAATGGACGGCGTTGTTGCTCTGTGGAGTTGGCACTCGCTTGCGGTTGGTTTGTCCGGTTAACCTCGTCAGTGAAGCACCTAAATGTGTTTGTTGTTGTGTTTTACTCTTGCCAGGAGCTGATTCCCAGACAACCACACCATGTGCCGAGGGTACTGGAAAGAGATCGGTCGACAGGTGAGCCTTTAATGGAAAACGCTTCAGCACGTCACCATTCGCCGTCTTCACGATCAACCGGGCTTTTTTGCTACCTCTCAACTCAATCATGGTCAGGGTTTTTGAAAAGCCAACATTTTATCAGAAATATAAGCTTCATTCTGTCCGTGTTTTTTCCTTTTATGAAGCTGAGCTTGACACAAAAACAGAATTGCAGCCTGCTGAGTTCAGAATGTCGGAAACCACACTTCGATGACATGTTCACTTTTCATTCCCAGCGTGAACGTCATTATCACCAGCTGCTTTCTTACGAGCCCTCGCCACGACAGCAAGTTTTCTGAATCCAAGATTTATCGAGGCACGGGTTATTGAAGGGGGGTATTGTCGTTAGCTGACTCCTTTAGGCTGTATACACCAATTTACAAGTCAACAGACTAAGGCCCAATCCCAAATGCAACGCATTTCCCTGCACCTTATTGGCCTTTCGAGGTCTGAGTCGTGTTAGCAGTATGGTATTAGGGCTTGTTAAGGGATTTGCCAGATGGACATTACACCTTATGTCCTAAACCTGTCAAATCATCTCGGATTTCCCCAAACGACACACCTTATGAGGGATTGTCATGTAAGTGTTTTGGTCCTTAGCCTCAGAAAGGTCAGAAGGCTTTGTCACACGTTAGCTTAGCTGGTGTGTTTGTGTCTGAGAGGACAGCCGGATAATCTTTCTAATGAAGCTGGAATCTGCTTATGCTGTTGAGAATAAAAAGGTCATTAGCGGCTGCGTCTTATTTGTCACTTGAAGCACTTGGAGGGAAACTTGCGTTGCCACGGTCATTTATCTTTCCTGCTTGACTGGGTCTCCCCGTCTCATCCAATGTTAGCCTCTGGGGGGGAGGGAGGGATGAGAGCTTGATGAGAAAGGAGACGTCGAAAGTGAAGAGACTGGGATCATGTAACAAAAAAATTTAACTCGCCTCTCTTTTTTGTTGTAGCTGAAGACATTAACGAGATTTGGTATGATAAGGAATGGGGCGCCACAGCGTTTGACCTTGTCTTCAGTTTTTTTAGGAACTAGTCAACTGCGAACTTTATTAAAATCAGTGTAATTTTTCACTGCAAACAATTTGCTTTTGTCGCCAACGTGTTGGATGCAGGAGAAATGTACAAGAGGCAGAACCTGAGCAACTTCGTCAGGAACCAAATTGTAACGGCCGGACGCCTTGGTCAGAGTATCTCTGAAATGACAGTTGTTGTGGGGTGCTCCCGCTCAGTAGTGGTGAGTACCTACACACAGTGTTCAGAGGAGGGACAAACCGCACACCGGTGACAGGATGTTGGGCGCCCAACCCTCATCGATGTGCAGAGGCACAGAAGGCTTCCCCGTCTGGTCCAATTTCAACAGAAGGTCGGCTCCGGCTCTAGACACAACATGTTAATGATTAGGAATGTGTCACAACACACAGTGCTTCGCAGTTCGCACCCAGCTGCGTATGTGTCTTACGCAGATGACTCAGAGTGTCCATAATGACCCCAGTTTACCAACGAAGCGCCTGCAATGAACACGCGAGCGGCGAACTGGACCTTGGAGCAGTGCTGAAGTGTTCAAGATGTTGCCATGGCTTTCATATTCGCCCAGATATCATCCATGTATATAATGTTTTGGCTCATCCATGTATATAATGTTTTGGCTCATCCACGTATATAATGTTTTGGCTCATCCACGTATATAATGTTTTGGCTCATCCACGTATATAATGTTTTGGCTCATCCACGTATATAATGTTTTGGCTCATCCACGTATATAATGTTTTGGCTCATCCACGTATATAATGTTTTGGCTCATCCACGTATATAATGTTTTGGCTCATCCACGTATATAATGTTTTGGCTCATCCACGTATATAATGTTTTGGCTCATCCACGTATATAATGTTTTGACTCATCCACGTATATAATGTTTTGGCTCATCCACGTATATAATGTTTTGGCTCATCCACGTATATAATGTTTTGGCTCATCCACGTATATAATGTTTTGGCTCATCCACGTATATAATGTTTTGGCTCATCCACGTATACAATGTTTTGGCTCATCCACGTGTACCTGTCAACATATTCTCCTTGTGGTTCCTTACTGTGGCAGTTATTTCCCATCTTCTTTGAGGCCAATGTTCTGTTCTTCTCCCCCAGGGACTGTTCCCCCGACGATGGTAGAAATGCAGCCTCGCCTGAACCTGGTCCAGACTGCAGGGGCCTCGACCCCCTCCCAGCCCGCCGTACCAAACGTGCGGGTCCTGGCGAAAACACAGGTATTTATGTCCACAGGTCCATTGCTCACTGTAAAGCCATTAGAATAATGAAATTCCGTCGCCTTTGGTACTGCTTCCTGTGTGAATAGATGCCCACGATTCCTCCCCTTCCGTCTTCCTGCCTCCTCAGTCGTATCGGAGAACTCCCTTCGCTCTTATTCTGACGCGTTTTGAGAAAGCGACAGGATATACTAGTAATCAAGGAAATCAACGAATCCGAAATAGAAGGAAACATTGTGGTATTTTGGACGACACCCGTCTGTCTTCATCTGAGAGTTTATTGAATGGGCATTTTGTTTTCATGTATTCATGTATTTCCTCGTCTGCAACAGCCGGGCATCTCAGCAGACAGTCAGGACGCACCCTAAGGAGCAGCGGCAGGAGGGTTTTGCCCAACCGGGTGTCGACAGGGGCCTCAGGGGCCACAAGGCACAGCAGAACCACAACTCCCTCACCAACCGGGCTGGAGGTCAGGGACACCCCCAGTGTCATCCAGCCCACTAACACCCAGAAATCAACAAGAGCACCACAGCGGGGACCTGCAGAGGTCAAGTTGGTGTTGGTTGGGTCAGGACTCAGTGCACCTGAACAGGTAAATGTTTTTTGTAAGATAATATAGTACTAAGCAATAATATACCCTCTCCTGCTGGTGACGGATCCGTGTCACTTTTTGTCTCCCAGTCAGCGGTGAGGAGGTTTGCCCGGAAGATGGGAGGCAGTGTGACCTCACAGGTGACATCTGAGACCACCCACGTCATCATGAGCACAGGTTAGTGTTGAGTTGCCTCTGTTCAGAGTTACCTGTGTCCATGTTTGTTCAGGTTGTGCTACGAAAGATTTTCATTTTTTGCACAGATTTCGGTACGTCTTTTTCTATTTTCTTCTCTCAATGAGAGCAGTTTTTACGATGAAGTAAATAACGTCTATCTCAGCATATTGGGAAAGGGTGTTACACTGGTTCTAAAAAGCTTTATTTGAATGCGCAAAATCAAATGTACTTTTGAACTGGACTCTCAACATTTCAAAAGTCATCGAGTGCAATTACAGTCTAGCGTACTCAAATTGATGCATACGCGGTGGCACACACACAAACACATGTACTCAGACGCATTCCACCATTTTTAATTGCTCTCCCTGACGGATTCTTCTGATTTTCAAAGCCGCCTCTTCCAAAGCACCGCATTAGCAGAAGAGAGCAATAAGGAAGCCACGGTCGTTCATGGCAATCGTTGCCCCGGCAACCGCCTCCAGAAATTTTTCAGGCTCTTGATCTTTCACAAGTGATTAAAGGTCGTAGACGAGGGTGGAAAGTTCGGGACCGTCTGTGTGACGGAGTCGTCTCACGGCCATTAGACCACACCGGATGTGTTCATTAGGAACACATGAAACCCTCATGGCTTCTGTTTGAGGAAATTGTGGCCATATGTGTTGCTGCTGTTTTGGTGTAACCAATCATAACTCAGCACTTGACATAATCACCAAGAACTCCCATGAACAAGGTCCAAGTTAATTTCTCGATCATACATGTCGCTTCTTCGAATTGAATTACACATTTCCGACGTGACCACAATGAGCATTTGTGAACGGCGACTTTATAGAACGGCGAGTTCTCGGCAGCGTTTGGCTGACGATTCACTGATCAGCTGTTTGTTTGTGTGCTGTGTGTTCTCTCCCGTCTGACCCTTCCGTCCTTGTTTGTGCGCCGCAGACGGTGACCTGGCGTGTGAGCGTACACTGAAGTACTTCCTGGGCATCGCCGGACGGAAGTGGGTGGTCAGCTTCCAGTGTGAGTTCTGCGTTCTGTCTGTTTTTATGCGATCGCCGTTACGCATATTTGGATTGACCAATGGTAATGTGGAGGGGGAGGGGTTGGGGGAGGGGCATAGGGGGCGTTTCCATGCAGTAATACTCATGAGAGATGGTAATCGTTTTTATTGCAGACAATAACTGTAGTTTTTGGTCCATTGCTCTCCAGGGATTTCAGAGTCCTTCAAACAAGGGAAAGTCTTAAATGAGGTACGTTGCGAGAGCAGATTGCAGTTTGCTTGGTTCTGATTATTTCTTTTTCAAATAATAATTGATGCTATTGTATGTTTCTACTCCCCCCCAGACACAATTTGAGGTGCGTGGAGACGTTGTGAATGGGCCAGACCACCAAGGGCCAATGAGAGCACGAACCACAGAGGACGAAAGTGTGAGTCATAACTACGTCTATATTAATAGACATCATAATAAACTGTCACTCTTCATATTACACAGGTCAGTACTGTCACACTTCATATTACACAGGTCAGTACTGTCACACTTCATATTACACAGGTCAGTACTTTCACACTTCATATTACACAGGTCAGTACTGTCACACTTCATATTACACAGGTCAGTACTGTCACACTTCATATTACACAGGTCAGTACTGTCACACTTCATATTACAGAGGTCAGTACTGTCACACTTCATATTACACAGGTCAGTACTGTCACTCTTCATATTACACAGGTCAGTACTGTCACTCTTCATATTACACAGGTCTGGACCCCATATTATATAGGTCTGTAGTATTAACTGTATATATATAACTATATGGTCAATGCTAACTGGAATGTCGTGCCGGGTGGGGGTGGGGGGGGCTTTGTCAGTGGGGATTTCCTGGTTTCACTGCACTTAGGCTACTCACTCAGGCAGCTTGAGCGCATGCGAGGCTAACTGAGGTTGTCAGGTGTGTAAACGCGCCCTCAGACACACACACACATTGATTCATGTGCCTTTATAGTTGGAAAAGCTGTGTGTAAATAGCGGAGTGGTTTGGGCTGTTGCCGATAAGGAACGCTGCCAGAGTCTTGGAATCTCCTTAGTCCGTCGGGATTTGTTGCAATGCGACAGGGTTGTCAGTAGATGCAGTTTCATAGACCAAATTGGGAAAGAGGAAAAAAAGGGGGACAAAAAAGACGCTTGTGTACCTGTGACTAAAATAATTGGGCCATTTCAACAACGTCTAGGAATGTCGTGGGTTCCAGGTGTGGCCTCTGTCGATAGAACACACGTCTCTACTTTTTGCAGAATACCTGTAACATACAAGTACCAGACAAGCGCAGGATTTAAATATGAGGTAACGTTCATTAAGATGGATAGGTAGTGTTCACAACTTGTGGAATTATGGGATGTGGAGGGGTGTGTCTTGTGTTGACGTCGTAGTGGGACTAGTTTTGTCCACAGCAGTACTGTGCCAGTTTTCACCATGGCCATTACATTTCCGGCCTGTGGCGGACACCTTTTTGATATGACATAACATTCCACCCCATGTTAGACCTGCACTTTTACACCTGTTGTTATATCTCACATTAACCCTTCTATTAGACCTGTTATTACACCTCATTCCTTGGGGTGTAATAACGTAATAATGCACATCTTTTACTCAGCATGGCTGATCTCCAGCTCCGTGTAACCGGCGTGTATCCCCCCCTGGTCATCTCACATTAGTTGTCTAGTCCCACTTGAGAAATTCAAACCAGTTTTCTCGTGGCGCTTTTGTCTCCTGTTGAAGTGGGTCCAAACCTGCGAGCGCTGGCAGAGGATTCTCTGCGACTAAAGAGGAAAATGAGGACTGGCTCTAAGCCATGTTAGTTTGTTGAAGGGGCCCTTAATTGAATGAACCAGTAATTCAGGGGAAGAGATTACAGTCACTCCACTTCTGTTGGGTTCAGACTGTCTGGTTTATTTTCCCTCTCTGTCAGCAGCCCCGGATGTCGGAGGCGAAGAGAGAAATTGGTATGCTGGGTGCTTGTCGCCAGACTGCTTATGGCGAGATGAGTGGCACAGCGGGTGGGAAGTTGGCGTTCGAGTGTTTCTGGGCACACTCTTGTTTATGTGTCTGTGTGTCTGTGTGTGTGTGTGTGTGTGTGTGTGTGTGTGTCTGTGTGTGTGTGTGTGTGTGTGTGTGTTATCACTTGCGTAGGTTAATTCCACCTGAAGGGCATTAGGTGTTGTCTAAATGAGATATCTGTAAGCAAGAGGTTTGTTCATTTGACTGCCACACCGGACTAACAGTCATTATGGATGAACAAAAAGGTTAACACAATCAAATACCAATGTGCTCTGTGAGTTAGCGTGGTCTACCGCGTTGTGACTGAGCTGTTGTTGCTCCCAGACAGGTCCAGTTGCCAGGAGCAGATCTAGTAGGGCAGAAATCTGACCCATTGTACTGCCGGTGTTGGTATGTCGAGATGTCATGGTTATGTGCTGGATGATTTCATGCATTTGCTTGCAATGTATTTGCTGATGCCGACTATATTGACAGGATGGAACTATTTCCCAGCCGTATTGCTTTCCAGGGGAAGTGATTGGTGCAATCATCATAGTACATTTTAGAGACCAGCTCCATTGGATGCTGTTTAGAGCGTCCCGGTCAGAGAGGTCGTCTCCTGAGTGCTCTGAATCTAAACTGCGCCCCTGTCTCTCTCTCTCTCTCTCTCTCTCTCTCTTTCTCTCCTTTCTTTCTCTCTCTCTTTCTCTCTCTTTCTCTCTTTCTCTCTCTTTTTCTCTCTATTTCTCTCCTTTCTTTCTCTCTCTCTTTCTCTCTCTCTCTTTCTCTCCTTTCTTTCTCTCTCTCTCTCTCTCTCTCTCTCTCTTTCTCTCTCTCTAGCTGCTGATGAGGGACTTTGAGATCTGTTTCCAGGGCCCGTTCACCGACATGACTACCGGTAAGTGACCTCAGAGATTTGGGGGGGTGTACGATTTTGCATTTATATCGTATAATATTGTTTTGACAGTATTGGAAACGTGCTATTGCTTCATAGCGTTTAAAACGTTTGGAGTAAAGCTTGTGAGATTGTTGTCACATGCACAGACCCACCAATCTCAGCCATAAGTACGTGTTAGCCCTTCAAAGTAGCTTGGTCTTCTAGTTTGGATGGACGGCCTGATCTAGGCCAGGCGTTGATGGTGCCATATACTTTCCACTTCTTATTAATAATGCTCTGAACGGTACTAGAGGGATAGTTAGAGCCTTAGATTTTTTTATCCTTTTCCTAACATGTGCCTTATTGCAACTTCGTCCCGGAGTCGATTTTGAAAGCACCTTTCCAACCATGGTGTATTCTTTGCGTTGCCGTGCACTACTAGTAATGGAATCATTATGAAACAGCTGGGTTTCTCATGAAGTCATCGAAACCTCTGTAATTGATGTCAGGTGGGGGGCAATTAGCATGGTGTGTTATCTGGGTGTACCTGAGCAACTTTATAATGGTTACTCTAAGGGGGCGGATCACTTACCCACACCAGGTGTTTCACTAATTACAGGTTAATAATTGCTCAGAATCTACATTGGGACCAGTTGAATGATAGTCAGACAATTTCTTTTTCTCCCTCAGGAAGGAACTGTTCTTTAGATACACACTGCTTTTTGGGACTTTCATTGCATTTTCTCTCAAAATAGTGTTTTTTCCCTCAACATTTTACGATGATGTATTTATTTTGATATTCTAGTGGTTTTGCTATCAAATATTTGTTGGCTGGATGAATACGATTAACCAGTTTTCAACGGCAGTTGCAGGCGTTTGCACAAGGCTAAGTGTTTAGATTAGCGGCCTTTGGTTAGCATGCGTTACACGTAGCCGCGGTGGTGCTAACAGCGGGGGAATCAGTAACACCTGGGTAACTTCTGGAACATGAGCTAATGGAACACGCCGAGATGATGCTGTTTTCATTTGCATATAAATGTTTTTAAGAAAGGGGGTAAATTGCGAGGCGGAATACAGGGGAGGCGGGAGGAGGCGCTTTATGGAAAGACGTCCACGTACTCCTGGAGGAACCGCACCGTGTCCTTGGAGACGAGGAGAGGAATTCACTCTACCCATCCCTCCCTCGTTCACCTGAAATGTTCGGTAGTATTCACACACACACACACACACACACCAGACCCCACACGTATCCTCCCTGTCTCCCCCTCCCCCTTCTGCCCCCCCCCGCGCCCCCCCCCAACCCCCGCTGTCACTCAGACACACAGGCTGTTCTGGAGTTCTCCCTCGGTGCCGGTGGAACAGTTTGAAGTCCATTGTTTTTCGCCTGTCAATGTATTGATGGTTGACGATGTGTGTGTGTGGGAGGATTGAAAATAGACTGAACGTTGTGGATGAGTCACGGCTAGCAGAGAACATCGTGTTCCTGAGCGATTATTGTGTGTTGACGATGATTCCAGAGGTAACCGGCAAACAGACATGTTGATTGTCTCAAGTAAGTCCTGAGATAATGGACATTTCTGGCCGAATGTTATATATATATTTTTTTTTGTTGGTGCATGTTTGTTGCAACACTGAAACGTTTCAGGGAGAATGTTATTTAACATTCTAATACACATGACACTTATTGAACAAAGCAATGTTTCAATATTCACATCTGATCCCATCCATTGTTTTATATAACATATTGCCCCTTCTGCGTATTTCTGCAATGCCACTGTTTTGGGATAACCTATGCTTCCACACGTCCTTGTGATTTATTGCTTATTTATCTTCCGCAGGACCTTTGGGAAAATCTATTTGAACCCTGGTCTTGACACAGCTGAAATTGATTCTTTTATTATGGCTAATGATTATGTCAGGAAATGTACTTTATAGCAGTGTTTGGCATGTGATATTTTAGTAGCTGTCCTGCCAAACACAGGAGTTTTATGTTTGTGCATAAAATCCACGTTTGGTTCCTCCAACAGCCATTGGATCTGACTGTAATCTAGCGTTAACACACATGTACATTTTCCCAGCGCAGATTTGTGATTTAATCTTTTGTCTTAAAATACTGGCTTAGCGCCGTTATGGGCGCGTACGCTAGAGACACACGATCACATTGTTGTCTATTGAAGGAGCATCATCTCAGGGATTGAAGCACGCCACTTCACGTTTCACGAGAATTCATTTCATGCCGTTTCCTCACTATGTACAGCGCCTGTTGGGATGTTAAACGGACGGCGCGTGTGTGTCTACGTACTGCATATATGTGCATATATGTGCATGTGTCTTTCTTCCACAATCATGTCTGTTATCGTGTGTATTTCTGGACATTGAATTCGTGGCTGTCACGTCTGGGAGGTGAGCGTGAAGGTGACCCGTGTCTTGTCCTCTCCGTCCACACCGTAGCGGAAGATAAACTGTTCGGATGAGGTGAAGTAGAGTTCATGTTCCGTCATTCAAAATCGTTTCCTCTTGGTGAAGTGGATGGGAGTAGGAAACAGATCAAAGGCTGGATAAATAGATGGGTCGAGGTCCTGTGGGACATATCTTTGAAAACTACCCGCGCTCCTCTTTTCTTATGTCACTTTCGCCGTGCCTGGGGCATCTGTCTGCTGTGTCTTTCTGCCGGCTGTGTCAGTGGCTGATTGGTTAATGGGTGGGCGGGTGGGCGTGGCTTGTTGCCACGTAAAGATGGTACACAACTGCAGTCGGCAACACGTCTCGACACGAACCTCATCTATTATTGACCCGCCGGCTTTTACTGTGTGGATAATATACATTCAGTGCTATCTATGAAATCGACATAATGCGCAAAATAAAGTAAGTAGTAATTGCGGAAGCAGTGGTTGATAATGGTTGAGTATAAATAAAAAGTTAAATTCAAATGTTAGATGGTTTTGGTTACAGCAACTGAACTGGAGTGTGTTTACGGTTGTCAGTTTCGCAATTATTCTGTTGTTTCACTGGGAGGTGAAATCCAATTACGACGTGCGGTGAACCAAGCCCCGAACGAATCGTCAACGTTGCTTTTAGTTTCCTTTAACTCTGAAATCTAAAACAATCTCTTGATAACATCCTGGCACGGGTCTTGTAGTGGCCCGGTGGGTCAGAGACCACAAGAGATGCGTATCCGAGCCAGCATAGTCCAACAATGTGGCTCTCCAGCTCTGCTTGCCCGGTTCTGATGGACTCATTAGTGTGAAATGGGCACTGGCCAGCCATGACCTATTTGATGTGAGGTTCATTCTTACTGCTGTGAAATATGACGTTAACTCACACAACATCAATCCAACAAACTGTAAATGAAAACACACACGAACAATAAACGGAGGAGACACTGAAGACGGAACTGACATTTTGACAGTGTGTACTAGAGTACTAGAGTGTTAGAGTATCGACTGGGTTTTTCATAAATCTCCCAATGAAGACACGCCAAGCGGGACAGTTAAAAATAG
>CM055764.1:2110533-2298033 GCA_029465975.1 Dallia pectoralis | reverse complement strand
ACAAAGAACAGGTGCGAGGAGACCGAAAGCCCTTAAATCTAGCTTCACAATTATCGGACCCCGAAGGGGACTGTGAGTCTAACCTTCACATTTGGCTATTTAAATAATATATCGAAGTTATTTCAAAGTAGCCAAATGTATGCTACTTTTTGTTTATACATGAATGGGAATTCTGTAGGTATGCTAGTCATTTAACATGAGAAAAGATGACCAGGCAAATGTGAGTATCCAGATTCCCATAATACTCCTGTAATATAAACCCCATGCTGGGTTGTACTTTTTAATGGTAGACTAATGGAATAGTAAAGCCTTCAAGGACGTCTCTCCCTTGTCTGGACGGAGCCCAACTTATCATGGTAAACAACATCAGTGCCTTCCTCTGTGCTGTCGGAAATGTCTCCGGTTGTTGCTAATTCGTTAGGTGCTGCGTTGGACAAGGCCTGGAATATTCCACGGTATTCTCTGTTGTGTTCTGTGTACATTAACCGCTGTGGAGGGAACCTAGTGTAGTTTTTGTCATGAGGTTGTATTTTATATTGCGTAAATGTTAATACATCTATGAACTGGAATAATCTGACGAGTTTCAGAACGTTGTTTGTTTCAGGCTTTTTGAGCCTAATTGAACCCAATTGAGCTAACGTGATTGCAAAAGGGTTTTCTAATTATCAATTAGCCAGTAAAATTATAAACTTGAATTAGCAAACTCAACATGGGACTGATATTTGCTGGCATTTGTAAACAACGTAAATATTAAATAGCAGCTGTTTCCAGCTACTATAGTCATTTACAACATTAACCGTTACTTTATTTTAATGTATAAAGAAATGCTTTTCTTTTGAAACATTTCTGAGTCACCCCAAACTTGTGAACAGTTGTTTATCTTGAATGAACAGGTGATTTGTGGATTTTGTTGCTTTTGTATATTGCGAATACACCTTTTCCTAACTAATACCCACTAGGGTTGTCCATTCCGTTCGGCCAGGAGTGTCAAACCGACTCCACAGAGAGCTGTCCATGCCCTGTGCCCTGTCTATGGCCTTTAAAAACCCATTGACCAACGTTCAGATTACCTAGTCTTTTATTGAGACCAAACCGAAACATTAGTTTCTTGATCTTGACAACCCTTCCCAATGGCTCAAACCAGGCCACTGTTGACTTCGGGGGAGAAAAAACAGCAACACAAAACCCACAACCACAATTCCCACTTGTGGAAACACACTATTTATCCAAATGACCTGAACAACGGTTGTCGTCAGCTGATTTTTTAAAATGGTAACGTTGAGCGTCGGGTTTTCAGATGACTTGCGTTTGACAATAACATGCATTATGGACAAGACAGAAGTAGGAGACAACGCGGAATTGGGACTGAGCTTATTCAGTACTAGTCTGAATGTGACAGTGCCCCCGCCCCCCCCCCACACACACCCACACACACCCACACACACCCACATGACTACTGCACATCAGCTGTGTAACTCAACTGTTTCACGGCAGTGATTGTACAAGCGCCTATCAACAGTGGACATATTGAAATGGGTCAATAGACAATCCCCCACATGTATGGGTTTTCCATCAGTGAATACAGAGTTTTGTATGAGATATCTTGTGTTTTAAAAAGCGATTTTTACTAACTGCAGCTATGGTCTAATTTACCGGTAGATCGGTGCAAATGCTCTCTAAGACTGCTACAATGTATATCAGCTCTCTGTCCGTCTGTCTGTATGTGTCTGTTCGTCTGTCTGGGTTCTCCCTGGAGCCGAGTCTGTCGCTGTGGAGAGCAGACGGAGAGTTCCAGCCCTTATGGACACAGGCGGTGTATATTTTGAATGTGCTTCATTCAGCTGTTTAAATGGGTCATGCGTTCTTCATGCCCCACTGTGTCTCGCAGACACAACAGCCACTAACCGGACTCAACTGAGTCACCGGACTCACGTAGAGTCCACATAAAAGTGTATTTTGAGTGGTCGACAGAATGACAATGGCAAATAAAAAAAGAACTTGGGAATAAATAAAACAAACTGTAAACTTTGGGTGTTCCAGTACACACAATATGTGAGACAAAAAGGCAGCGTCTTAATTCAAAAGAAACTTTTTAAACTTACGTCATACCTTTTTATTATATAATAAAGGCGTACTTAATTTGTCGCATTTGTGACACAAATAGAATCAGAAGTTGCCGCTTACTGCCATCGCAACCTTTTAGGTATCATTAGTGTGAGTATTACAGGATTTAAGCGTTAGCCTCAGGTGTCACCATGGTCATCTTGTTGTTCGGTACGTGGGCAGTGATTCACAGGATGGAGGAGACGGAGCTAGAGAGGACCGTGGAAGTGCAACCGGCTTCAGGGTGAGGATGTGAGGATGAGTGTCATCCAAAGAGTCCAACAATAGACCCACGTAGATGTGGAAGCCCTAAGCAGCTGACCAAGGTCAACCGGTCAAGGAGATATTTAGTGGGTAAACCTTAACGGATGTGACAGACTGGTGGCGATTGGACTGCACATTTAGACAGAGCCTAAGTTGATTCAACCAACTCAAGCAAACCAGTCTGGCTCCGTAACTAGAGAAGTGACTTTTCTCTGACAGATACATTTGACTTTTCTCATCTTTGTATTTCTTTATTGTATCTTTTTGATCATTGAAACTCTGCTTCTGCCTCTATTGAAACACTGCTTCTGCCTCTATTGAAACACTGCTTCTGCCTCTATTGAAACACTGCTTCTGCCTCTATTGAAACACTGCTTCTGTCTCTATTGAAACACTGCTTCTGCCTCTATTGAAACACTGCTTCTGCCTCTATTGAAACACTGCTTCTGCCTCTATTGAAACACTGCTTCTGTCTCTATTGAAACACTGCTTCTGTCTCTATTGAAACACTGCTTCTGTCTCTATTGAAACACTGCTTCTGTCTCTATTGAAACACTGCTTCTGTCTCTATTGAAACACTGCTTCTGTCTCTATTGAAACACTGGTTCTGTCTCTATTGAAACACTGCTTCTGCCTCTATTGAAACACTGCTTCTGGCAGTAAAGTGTGGTGGAGTACAAGCTTGAGCAGCAATGACAATAGGTGATGTTGTGACTGTCTGCTAAACATGGCCAATAGCTTTGGGCTGCAGTAAAGGAACAAAACAACAAGATGACATCACTCAGGTTCTCTGCAGCCACAACACAGCAATTTCAGCCACATGCACATCGGAACCACCTTGAGGGAAGATACTGGAAGTTTGTCATCTAGTTGTTTCTGAAAGAACACAGGATTTTGATTGTATTAGCCTGCCCTGCAGCTTGAGGATGTACATGTGTAAAGTGTGCCGGATTTGACTGGTGTTACGGGTTAACTTACAGCCGCATAGTGCTGGAAAACTAAAATATATAAAACAAAACTTTAAGACTTTCAGACCTTGATAAAACATATATTCCCCCATTGATATCTATGTCTAAATGTATCCTGCTCCAAAAGTCCCAGAGAACTTTGCCCACGGTGAAACAGACAACCTCACCTTCCCAGACAAATACAGGCATCGAGATACGAGGTTTGAGAAGAAGGACACTTGTTTGGATGAGAAAGAAAAATAATCCTGAACTCGAAAAAGGGGAAATTTTATAAAAATTAAAGAAGATGTTAAAAGCCGGCTGTCAATGTACCCATGGCATGTAGAGGCCTACTTGGGGAAACGTTGTCTGTTACCATGACGTCAAATTTAAATTATTCATCTCACTCATTCAAACTAATAAATGTTTCTAGTCTCATATTTGGACCTCAAAGCAGGATTTCAGTGACGTTAACGAATAACAAAACCAGGGATAAATAGTGATAAAGCATATTAGCAGAGCAGAAATTATTTTATTTTAGCATCACACATACAGCAAGACAAACAATCATCACCCTTTCAGAGATTTCCTCGAAATATTTTGTCCCAAAATATCAATTTTAGGTAACAGGCCAGTTTAACATGGACTCAGCGATTCACTACTTATTTCTCCTTCAAAGCACTTTTGGTTTTTAGTTTAGCTTCAGCACATTGGCTCAGGTGGCATGTTCATGAAAATTGCCTGACTTAAGCAAGTACATTTTGCATCATCGTGTGCTTCTCTTCGTTGAACACGTGCAGAATTGCATCTCGAGGACACGACTACAGAATAGATGAACACTCCTAGACATCTCACTACAACAGGCTCCGTGTGAGCTGTCCTGATCGCTCGATTCGGTATTTCCTTCCCTATTCATCCGTTCCTCTGTCTCCGCAGGCAGATAGTTTAAAAAAGTAAAGTCTGCATCACCGCTCCAATGTCCTGCATTTCCTCGCAGTGCAAAAAACAACAAGCCAGAAGATCTGAACAATAAATAAAGTGTAATTATACAGCGTCTTTGTGTGTGTGTGCCGTTTGGGTGGAACGGTATAATCAGTCTCCTACATGAGCACGCAGCTCTTGACCCGGTCCTTTCTCATGACGGGCGCCTCCTCCAGAATCTCCGTCCTGGGCGGCTGATGGGAGACCCGTTTGAGGCCGCGCCGCGAGCCGCTTCGTTTCAGCTGTGGCCGTGGGACGCGCGCCACAGAGGTCAGCGTGGTGATGTGGAAGACGTCGCGGACGCTGTTCTCCGAATACTTGGACGTGCATTCGGCGTAGGCCACAGCGCCAATCTGCCTCGCCAGGGAAGTGCCCTGGAGACATAGAGTTTAGTTCACATGTGACAATTCACACAATTAAACAATTAACACAAACCACACAAACTCAACAGGAGAGGGAGGGCCTGTAAAGTGTGTTGATTAGGAATCTTATTGGGATCCGAACACACAACACGCCGTCTCTAATAAGGTTCAATCCCCCTGAATGATGCAGATGAATATCATCTGTGTTGTTCCTTGTAAAGTTGATCGTGAATGTGTCTTTTATATTCTGATCACAAAGTCTGGATAATATTATTCTAGGCTAGGGACATTATGCCATACAATTGTTTTCATTCTCCTAAACATGAGTTTGTTAACAAGCATTTAGGAGGCCATATTTAAATATTCATAATTAAATGATGCCTCCAGCTCCAAAACACATTGGTCATTAGGTTCAGTTACTCCTTATGTAAAGAAAAGCAGTGAAATAGGAAAAATGCATTTTCTTTCCCTCGCAAATGTACCCCCATTTTTTCACCTCGCATTTCACTGACGTGTGATCATTGCCTTTTCTTGTCACAGCAACATTCACTGTGCTCTGGAGAGTCAGAGACAAGGACACGTGTCCACAAATGCACAAAAGCACGCTTAGAGAATTGCACCTCAAGCTAACAACCACAATGAGGCATTTAAAAGCCCAACCCACCACAGACAGGAAGGGCTATTTCTGGCTTCTGCGCATGATGGAATCTCTCTATTGGAGACGTGAACAGGTCTACCATGATGAGTGACAGGGGAGAGCAAGGATTGAATTCCTTGCTCATAGTCATACCTACAGAGATTTGACGTATCACCATAAAGGGGAACTCGTTAGATGCTCTTCAACCCTAAAACATGTGCCACGCTCGAACGCGACACTACCCTCACTCTGTCTGATTTTCCCACACCCACCACCCAGGCGATGCTTAGCCAATTTACACCTCCCGTTTCGGTGACTTCCGTGCACGAGCGGCAAAGTAGCAACCGAGATAAGCGCCCAGATCACTATGCAGCGTCATAGCACAATGAACCAAGTGGAGCTTAAAACACGGAACCAATTGGAGCTTAGAACACGGAACCAATTGGAGCTTAGAACACGGCACACTCGGAAGCCACAGTCATAAAATGGCAAATTAACAGCCCTTAAATGTCTGGTTTGGACGAGAATTCGATTATATGGCTGATAGTGTGGTTTTATCAGTGGTTTGATGTGTTAAACTGCTGCCATCTGATTTGCGTTAGAGACAGTGATGACCTTTTGTTCAAGGCTCTGTGAGAACGACTTGTTTTGGGGAGATTAGGTTATTAGGTTAATATTGAAGAAATTAAGCTAACGTGATAATAGGGCCCTCCTGATTGGCTACTTAATATGTGTGTGTGGGTGTGTAACTCTGTAACTGTACTGACAAACAACCTGGAGAAGTGCATCAGAAACTGCCAGCCGTTATGTAGGTAAAAGCATTGTCTTAAAAATAAATACAGTAGAACGGTTTGTCACTTCGTGTCCCAAATGAAAACATATTCTTTTCCCAGTGCAGTATTTCCTCTACATTGCCCATAGGGTTCTGGTCGAATGAAGTAAGTGTAAGTGGGAAACAGGCTGCCATTTGGGATTCCCACTTACACTACTTTGTAGTCCCCATTGTACTTGTTGACAGCTAACGCCTCTGCCAGAAAACGGGGAACGACGAGTATCGCTTTGTTCTACCTGTTTTGACAGGTTATGTCATGCTAACGCTAATGCTACGTGAGCGTTACGCTACCGCAGCTCAGTGAACCCACTCGCATGGCTATATATATTTCATAACAAGCAAAAGCTAAGCTGTAACCCATGTGTTTCCCCACCCCGCGACATTTCGAATGTGTCGGTCCTGAGGTAAACGGCGGCAGCCGGTACTGACCAGTTCGTGAGTGATGGGTATGAGTCGGAGTTTGGACAGCTCTCTCAGCACAGTGATGTCCGTCCGCAGGTCCAGTTTGCAGCCTACCAACACCACCTTGGCGTTGGGACAGAACTCCTGTGTCTCCCCCTGCCACTGAGGACCAACAGGGAGAAACCTGTCAGAACCGAGCCAAACAGCCGGGCACCAATGTCCAAACACATCTGCTGTAAATATATGAATATAACACTTTTCACAAAATGAAGGTTTTTGATATACGGTCCTATAATCGTCAAGACGACAGTTGTTTTTCACGTTGTGTTTCTCTCTTCTAACCGTCTATCTTAATGTGTTTTCTTCTTATTCTCTCTGTCTGTCTCACTGTCTTACTATAAAGGGTAGAGTGATTCACTTTTTGTTGTGTTTTAATGTGGAACTAAAATAGACATAATGGACGTAAAAACAGCCACCTTTGGCTGCAATTACAGCAATGTGGCTTTTCGGTGTTTGTCTCAGCTTTACACATCTGGGTCTGGCAGTTTTTCCTAATTTGACGAAACATGCTCAAGGTCTCAAGTTCAAGTTCGACAATTTGTGAACAGCAACTTTCACGTCTTGACAAAGATTCTCAATTATATTAAGAGCCTTGTGGATATTATCTGGTCGAGCATGAAACTTCTAATACCAGGCTAGATAGTTTGTTTCCCACCAGGGGTCAGAATAAAAATGTATGCATTCACTATTCTAAATTGCTCTGAGTTATAGTGTCTGTTACAGAACAAAAATGAAATTGAGCTCTGTGTTTTGACTAGGACTGTTACAGTTGACTGTTTTAGAGTTAACTGTCTTGCCGAGAGAGATGTCTTCACTCCATGTCTCTTTTTCAGATTGGGCTTTCCTATATAATTTCTCTGTCAATGAAAAATAATCCCCATAACATGATGCTGCAGCCATCAACCACCCAAAAATATGTAATGGATTAAACTGTGCTCCGCTGGATGCTCAAAGTTTGGGATTGTTCAAGGGACATTTTTATAGCCAATCCAGACAGGTGCCTTTTCCCAAGACCTGTTATAAAGGATTCTTTGTCTTTATGGTGTTGTTGTTAAAATGCACTCTCTATCATACTCCGGGATATTCCAGAAAACAGATGTATTTTACCTGAGCTCAAGTGACACTAGGTGTTGCTGCGATGGCTAACACACTGCATTCTAAAGGGTCTACGGTTGCTTTTCGCCCACACCTGAAGTCTCACCCCTCAACTCCTCACAAAAGAGTATGGTTTCACTGACAGACGTTGTCAAGTCCCCACACTGCATCAGGAAGGTGCATCCACAGATAGAACCGGGAGCCAGAAAGCTCGACGTATACCTCAGAAGCGTCAGGTTGTCATTTCCATTCCCCGACAGGGATTACATCCTGACGATTTTCTCATTGAGAGAAATGGGATTTCAACGCAGCAGCCGAGTACAACTTTTTTTGCTTAAGTTCACGTCGATTTAAGGACGTCGAAGAAATTGATTGTTAGGTCGGTTTATGTTGGTCCTGAAAGGCATGAGAGATACGTCAAATAGAAGCACTTCAGATGTCACGGGGGGTGAGGGGATGGGGGGAATCTATTGTACAAGGAGACCTTTATCAGACTTTGGTAAACCCACCGCCTGACCTCCTTCAATTATGCCTGGTGACTCAAAGAGCGGACTATTCACTATTTCCATGGCGATGCTGATGATGTCATGGCTGAGCGACGTGCTTGACAGCATGAATGTCCACTCCACCTAGTCAAAGGCATTCTTTGCACACAGAAATAATGTCTGCTAGAAACTGCACGCAACGGAGCTCTCTATTATTCAAAAGAAAAAACTTGGGCACCTGTGCGTCCCAAACAACGTGGCGTTGTGACCAGACTAAAAACCTTCTATTGAGATCCACCAATTAAGACACGACCCAGGCTTGGAACTTTGGGAAACAATTCCGAACCTCTCCTTCTTACCGGGAATTACAGATGGATCTGATTTCATTCTGTTTTCTTTCTGTGAGCAAATGTCCTTGAAGAAGCAATAACGTCGAATTTTAACGGGGGATGGGGACACTACCTGCCTTAGGGTGTGTGATAATCTGGCCTCACATAAAAAATTTGTTATTTCCTGTCTGGGCTTCACAAGCAGTGCCTCTTTTAGATCTTGTCCATCGTGTCATAAACGAAGATCTGGGACGATATTGCATTAAACGGACGCAGAAATGCATGGCGCCTGGTTGAGCTGTAACGCTCCGAGTACATTCGCAGCTCGTCATCATGGACCAGTCTTCTGACCTGTACACTTTAATGTCGCCACACGTCTCACACGGACTCCTACAGTCAATAAAAGCCTCGCAATAAAAAACTAAACAAAAATAAGCCGAGGGACTGTCAAAAATAAAAGGACAGAAGCACAAACACAGGGCTTTGCCTTCGTAGCTCGCTGACCTTCTTCAGCACACTGTCCAGTGTCTCTGGACGACTGATGTCGAAACAGATGAGGACCGCGTCTGCATCCGGATAGGCTAATGGCCGCACGTTATCGTAGTAGGAGGAGCCTGTGGACAGATTAATACACACAACAATGCGATTCAATTGGTTGAATACGAAATAAACACGATACAAGATAACAATTGCTGTTTGTGCTAGCTAGCTATGCATGTTTAATGAAATTCTGTAGTTTTATATTAACCATAATGTGGATCTTGGCGGTCATTGTCTTGCCATCCAATGAGCTTTGAGGCGTTTGGTTGGATCAGAACAGACACAAAGTTTCTATACACTTCAGAATGTTTCCTACAGCTGTCAGCAGTCCCAACTTCAATGAAGACAAGTGAGCCAGTTTGAGTGGCAGCCATGTTAGTTACCAGGTAAACAACATAGACGGTGAGTTTAACTGACTTCCATGACAGGAGGCCAAAGCGCTGCCATCACTATTGAGCCTTATGGCACGGCATGCCTCTGACCCAGCGGGAGTTTCTCTGTATCCAGTGTGAAAATAAAATAGTATTTACATATTATGTAAATGTAATTGAAATTAATTTGTGAATAGGACAACTGTTCTAGTCGAAATTACCTCATTTGCAAACAAATATGCGTGCCTGAAAAGAGACAGGTGTAATGAAATAATGCAACTTCTGACACCATTATAAAGCGCGGACCAACGTACAACGCAATAATGTTTTTTTTCTGCTAAACGGGTTCATCCAATAGGATGACAGAGCTCTCAAATAAAAGCTGACAGCCGGTCATTAAGCCCTGTTCATTTTGTATAATTTCAATTCCAAAGTGCCGGAGTCGAGAGAGCCGCGACAAAGTCGATGCAAAGATCACATAGAATTATCCCCAGTGGGTGGCGGGCAGCTGAGATAATGGGAGCGCTGTTATCCAGGGGACACTGGCGGGTCACATTCCGGCTTTGATTGGAATGTATAGGCGGACAATCAGCACTCCACAGCCTCTTTTGTCACCCATACTCTGTCCCTATTGTCATCGCAGCACAAGGCTTTAGGCACCGCAACAAAAGCGCGCATGGAGAAAATGTGCCATGTCATGGCTGATTTGGCTGCGGCACACCGACTAAAAGGTGCTGGGTCAAGTTGGCATTTTTTTACTTTTGATGTTTTCACTCGCCGTTGCGTCATGCTCCGGAGTTCTTTTCTTATATGTACGTACTTGCCCACAAAAAAGCCTCCTATCTGTGTGTGTGTGTGTGTGTGACAAAAAGTGTGACAGATTGTGTACAGACAGAAAGGTCAAACTACAGGCCATACCCTTTCTCTCCAGCCTCTGTTCCTCTCACTATCTGACCAACCCCTGCTCCTAGGATTGTCTGACACAGCAAACCAGGAAGATGTGGTGAAAAGAACAAAAACATAGGACAAAGGCAATTACATTTATCAATTAAAAATGATTGGTCACGCGTGATGTCAGGGACAGGCATATGGTCCTATGTCAGCCCCCAAACAGCTGAGAAACATACCAAAGGAAACTCTGAATTCAAAACAGAAGTATTACTTTACCTTCTGGCTAATTGGAGAAATATGCCATTGTACACTTGATACAACATGTCTAGACATAGGTGTTGTGTCATCCAACTGTCCGGTCCATAGCGCACTAGACACTCGGTACGTTATATTTAAGCGTGAGCATTTATATGGGAGATCAGGTCCCTAGCTCAATTAGCCAAAGAATGGTGCTTGTACCGCCTGCGGTGTGGGTTTGATTCCCACAGGGGACAAGCAGGGAAAACGTATGCGCTCACCACTGTGTGTCACTCTGGCAAAGCACGTCTGCTGTAAAAATGAAATGTCAAAATCCTCACAACGGTGGGGTGGGGGGTTCTGGGGCAACATGATGGAAAATCTGCCACCGAACATGATTTGTGTAATTGAATGTGTAGAAAATAATGAATGTGCAACTGTGAAATACCAGAGCCATGTAAAGCTGTACTGGTCACCAGTCAATAGATTGAGACTGAGAGAAAAGCTTGTCTTTTAGCTGTGTCATAATTGCCATTATTATTCAACCGTGTCGAGGGGGTAAACATTTTGTCTGTGTGGTCGTGCTGGCTTCTATTAAATGTTGAGTAGACAATAATCTGCCCAGTTTGCTTGGAGTAGCCTCTGAAGAAAAGTTGAGTGTCTAGAAGAAACCATATTTCAAACAGAGCCAATTAAAAAGACTTCCTCTGACTTTTCCCAGGATGTGCCTTTTTTCATAGAAAACAAGACCACCAGAGAACTGATTAGAAAAAAAAAACTCAAAGCAATTCCATGCAATAAAAGAAGAGAAAAGCCTTCTCTGCTGTCGTTTTTCGACAGAAAATAATGAAGGAAGACTCCTCATGAAAGTCCGGGAATATTAACGAGATAGCCGAAACAAAATGCCAGCCACCTGAGCGCCTAAACAATATCAAGACAGCTGATAATAAGCCCGCCTTTACCGCTCGGTGATGAACACAAAATATATTTTATTGCTCAGAGCGGAGAAGAAACGTCAGGTTATATTGGCAAAATCATGGGACAAAGTGAAAGGATATGGATGCCTTCATATGTTTGGGAATTGACAAGGCGGATGAGTGCGTTTCTGATGTCCAGAGAGTTAAACTCAATGAACAGGTGAAGGAATTAGTCGTGGAGTTCAAATGACATGTTTCCATTGCAGGTCGCATGTTCTCATTAGAGACGCTGTACAAACTTAGCGCTACTTTCTTCAATAGTGGCAGTGTTTCTTTTCCAGGTCGCTTACCTGCGTGAAAAACGGAGACAGCGGGTTCACATTCTTAGAGCATCGCTGTAGCCCTGCATACATGTCGTAGCACTCTCTCTCACACACACAAACACACACACGTTTTACTATCCTTGCGAAGACCTATTCCTGTTCAACATCCTGTTATCCCTAAACCTAACCTCTAACCCCAAGCGATTCCCCGTAAACATCGCTTTATGCCGAATAAAAACCCTTTCCTCATGGGGACCGGTTAAATGTTCCACAAAGAACACATGTTCCTTGTTTCACTACACATTCCTGGATTTTGGATCCCAGCTATGATTGTAAAACCTGTCCACAGACAGACTCCCACACAGTCCCATCAGAAACCCAATATCTAATATCTAGATGACACGGCCCTGATGCATGTTAATGGGACAGAGCGGAAGATAATGTTTATTGATTCCCTGTGCCACCTGGACCTGTCAGGGGGGCTAATAGGACCCGGTCCACTAGAGACAAGCCTGTTGTTGAGGAACATAGTGGAGAATCTGCTGTCCATCTGTCTAATAATTACCCTCCACACAAAGTCAAACCGCTATTCACACACATCTAGAGCTGCAGAATGTGGACGGGTACCATCACAGCGTCATAGTTCCAGGGATATTACACCCGGCCTGGTGCAAAGGCTCATGGGAGTTCAATGTAGTGCAAACTGCTAAGACAAACAGTGGCACCACATGGGGTCGTCAAGTGTTTGAAGTCTGATTCATTTTCACTCCAATGCTTTTTGTACCGTCTGTTTTGTCGCACGTTTTTCCCCCTCCTCTAAACGTTGGCAGGCGGGCAGCATGTGCCGTGCCCGGGCGCTTTCCATTTAATGCTATGTTTGACAGGAGACTAGCCCTGTATTTAATGTTTGTTCGTATGGTCTCGTGCTGTGTGCTTTGAGCCTCGGCAGAACTGTGTGATGATATTATTGTCAAACCAAAGCTCCTGTATGTGGCGCTGGTATGGTGGCATGCTGCCCACTATTAGCATTCAATTGTTTTGTTTTAGGAACACGCTGAGTAAATGTAGCACAGTACACCATATCTAGGTGGGATCTTTTGTACGCCTACGCACACAAGAAATTAGATACTTTTATATATTGGACTTTGCCGAAGTGCAAACGGTGATTTGTTGCATTGTGCTAACTTCTCTAATATCGTTCAAACCTCGGTAATAACAGGGTAAGAAATATGGTCGTCAGAGGTTTATGGTTTAACCCCGAGAGCTAGGTGGGAACAGGTGTATACAGGCTACATGTTACAGATTTATACAGGCTACATGTTATAGGTTTATACAGGCTACATGTTACAGATTTACACAGGCTACATGTTACAGATTTATACAGGCTACATGTTATAGGTATATACAGGCTACATGTTACAGCTTTATACAGGCTACATGTTACAGATTTATACAGGCTACATGTTATAGGTATATACAGGCTACATGTTACAGATTTATACAGGCTACATGTTATAGGTATATACAGGCTACATGTTACAGATTTATACAGGCTACATGTTATAGGTATATACAGGCTACATGTTACAGATTTATACAGGCTACATGTTATAGGTATATACAGGCTACATGTTACAGATTTATACAGGCTACATGTTACAGATTTATACAGGCTACATGTTACAGATTTATACAGGCTACATGTTACAGATTTATACAGGCTACATGTTACAGATTTATACAGGCTACATGTTACAGATTTATACAGGCTACATGTTACAGATTTATACAGGCTACATGTTACAGATTTGAACAGGCTACATGTTATAGGTTTATACAGGCTACATGTTACAGATTTATACAGGCTACATGTTATAGGTTTATACAGGCTACATGTTATAGGTTTATACAGGCTACATGTTACAGATTTATACAGGCTAAATGTTACAGCTTTATACAGGCTACATGTTACAGATTTGAACAGGCTACATGTTATAGGTTTATACAGGCTACATGTTACAGATTTATACAGGCTACATGTTACAGATTTGAACAGGCTACATGTTATAGGTATATACAAGCTACATGTTACAGATTTGAACAGGCTACATGTTATAGGTTTATACAGACTACATGTTACATATTTATACAGGCTACATGTTACAGATTTGAACAGGCTACATGTTATAGGTTTATACAGGCTACATGTTACAGATTTATACAGGCTACATGTTATAGGTTTATACAGGCTACATGTTACAGATTTATACAGGCTACATGTTACAGATTTATACAGGCTACATGTTATATGTTTATACAGGCTACATGTTAATGGTTTAAAATGGCTATATGTTACAGATTTATACAGGCTACCTGTTATAGGTTTATACAGGCTACATGTTATAGGTTTAGTGCTATACAACACACCAAAGCACAATATGCACACAACAAGTGGTGCCCATCATGAATGGGTGGTCTTTTGTTGTCTAATCCCAGACATGTCAAGGTAAAGCTTTTGGCTATTCTTAAAAAGTAAAAGTCCCCCAACTGGAATGTCATTAGATACCTGCGACTGCAGCAGTTTCTTAATTAGGGGAGTTAAGATCTGTAAACTCAGATACGTGCTCACCGGCCTGGCTCTGAAACATGCAGGGGAGACAGAGAAACCTCTTTTCCATGTAGTTTGGACAGCGCACGTTCTGCACTCGTGCAATTGATTACTGTTCAACACTTTGGGAAGATAATCAATGATCAACAACTCACTATGAGCGAAACAGCAGCATTTTCTTATGCAGCTTATTTTGAGAGTATCCACTTATTTTCCTCATTTGTGCAAAATAAAAGTGGTTTTGTACGTATATTCTGGACATGTAGGCGTTATTGGGTCGAGAGAAAATGGGTGAGTGTGCTTCAATAGCAGTGGGTCGGAATCAAATTAATGCTGCAGCAGTACATGTACTAGTGGGAGGGGCTTGGACTTCAGGACCACACCTAAAAATAAATTTTCCTGGTACTTCAAAATCTTGTAATATTCACTCAAACAGCTCTACCAAAGTTTGAGCTGGATGTCTACAGAGCAGAATCTGGACTACGATTCTCCAAAAAACAAGGGTTCAAATCCCTCGTCAAACACTAGTTTTTTATACTTTCTCAACCCGTCTCTCGATCTCTTTTCAAATTGTCTACATGGATTAAAAAAAAGTATATTTTACCCTGAGATGTGGTGTGAAAGCTGATGACATTTTAGCATTTCCACAAAAATGAAAAAAGCATCAATTATGGTTTTCTGTACAGAGAAATGTGTGTAATATGAGCAATTATCCTCCTGAGATGTCCTGATCTCGCTTCGACGCGCAGGTTATGTTAACCTTCGTCATTTTAGAGATCACATCCATTCTCATGTAATTTCGTCTGGACAATAGCTCTGATGTTGGAGGCGGAGTCAAACAAGATGTTCCATTTAATTGCCGCACACTTAAAAAAAACATTATATGGATTGCAAAAATAATTCTGCCTGCCTGTTTTTTTTGTGGCGTTATAATAACATGTTTTCCACCAGGGGTTATTATTCCTTATAGGTAATATTGTAAGCCTCTGGGTTTCAGCAAACCGTCTCCTTCAATATGAGCTCCGGTCGGTCGTCCAGGAGAATGACACACACATCCTGGTCAACAGAGAGAGTCAGAGGCGCTTGGAGTCACAGCTTTAGTTCACACATCACACCAGCATCGTTAGTAAACTGAAGCACACACCCTCAAGGACACACACACACACACACACACACAACAAAACACCATGCAGGACACATTCTGTCATAAGACACACACACACACAACACAAACACCATGCAGTATGCGTCACAGGACACACACACACACACCACACAACACAAACACCATGCAGGACGAGTCACAGGACACACACACACACAACACAAACACCATGCAGGACACATTCTGTCATAAGACACACACACACAACACAAACATCATCCAGGACACATCACACAACACAAATATCAAATGAAGAACAACAAACCGAGCAGACACCAGATCTAATTTTCTAATATGCTGCGAGATATGCTTTGCTGTTGCCGGTGTAGGCGTCTGCCTAGAAGTAGGAAGTAGGTAGTCACAAACCAGGCAGCCGACAGGGACTATGCATCATCAAGTCTTGCAAACCTAATGACGCTTTCCTAAGTTGTGTCGTTAGGCACAGCTGTTGATAATCACCTCTGGTTGTTTACTTCAGAAATGCGGAGTGAAGTTCTCGAAATGTTATTGGAACGTTCCAAACGACCCCTGGGCACAGAGGGAATGCCCTATGCCATGCTGATACTCATCAGATTAATGATGCCAAGCACGGACTGGCATCTGGGCATCTCCCTTGACAATATCCCCATGGCAATATGCATACCACGCGCTATCTAGTCATTACTACATCAAATGTCTCTGTGAATGTATATGCTATTGTCCTAATATCTTTAACCAAACAGCGGGCACAGACCAGAAACACAATACATATGTAATGCAACAGATTTACTCCTCATAAGTACAACAATAAAATAAGAAAAATGTCCGAAGAGGTATTAGCTGCAGTATCTACTCGATGTCACTTGGTTTTAGATGGTTTCGCAGGTGGCTTGGCATGATAGGTTTGTCTTTAGATGGGCATAGTGCTTCACTTTTATCCTTTTATCATTCAACCTGTAAGTATCTCCGGCCATCCATTAGTAATTGTCTCCATTGTAGCATCAGGGATGTTCAAAACAGAATGGTTCTTCGCTGGCATCGAAGTGCCCCGGGGATGGAGAATGTGCTTTAGAAGCAGCAACAGGTGATAGCATACATGAGACAAAAATGTCAGAATGTTATTAAGAATAAGAATTTAAATTACAATGTTCACAAAAACTGACATTAAATGGAAAAAAGCCTAATGCGTTCTGGTCTCCAGATGTATTTCTTCCGGTTTATTTGCAAAACCCAGGGCCAATCGTGTCACAGCCCTACTGTTTTTAATTATCCTGCGATTAGGGCCACATTAATACTAATGGCTAATACAGGAACCATATCTTAAATGTAAATGTTGCAGTGTGAGATGCATTAATTGCATAATAACAATTATAGCCATGTCTGTACTTGTGCGACTATTGTATCATTTCCATCAAGGACATTTGTCATTAAGGCATATTGCGACCACACCTCGGGCAGTTATTTGTTTGTGATCACAGACTCACAAACAAAACATGTTGATTCTGTACATGTTTTTCTCGCAACAGACTATTCGCTTGAACGTGTGCTGGTGGACGAACTGGAGCAACGGCGTCAGCGGGCGGACACGAGGCAACCAGGCTTGGTCTCAAACACGGAGGAAAGTCTCCCTCGGCATATTTAACAGCAAGGAGAAGCATTACGCTACATCAAGCTCTGTGCTGGTTCCCTTGCATGACATGAAAGCAATTTGTCAGGACTCAAACACGCTCTTAATGGCCGGGGCACGAAACAACAACCTCTCTGCACTCCGGGGCTGTCGACAGGGGCCAGGGTTGAGAAAGCAAATCGTCTTGACAGTTTGAACTCCGGGCAGCATGGGCAATGGAGTGTCTGTAAAAAAGTATTTTCTAGACCAAAACAAAGAATAAAATGCTTTGAGCTAAGATGAGCTATGGTGAGTTCAAAGTCACCTGGAACATCTCGTTAAGCCATGTTTTAAGGTAGGTCGTACATTAGTATCTACCTCTACACCTATCTATAGAACTTATTTTTATCATGTCCAAATTGTTAATCTCTACAATTGCTAACAGGGAGACAAACCCCATCAGGACCAGAGCTGCAACCACCACAGGACATGAAAAACACGTGTGTCAATGCAGCTGATGAAGAAAGATAAGCAAGCGAGCTCTTCCCATCCAGAACTTACACAACCACATTTTACATTTTAGTGACCGCAAACCTTTGAATAGCAGTGTAGTTCTACCCACTTTTTTACAGGGCCATACGGCATAAACAATATCCACAACACTGTTTATTACATAAAATGTCTCATCAACGACCATTCACCTGACTAATTCAAGCTTTACATAGGTCCCCTTCAGACATAATTCCGGGTATAAACCCAAAAACAGGACATGGTAAACAGAGACTTTTCATTTCCCGCTGGACAACACTGGCGGGACACATTGGGTCATTCCAGATTCAACCCCGGCCTGCTATAGTGAGGACAGGCTGGTGCGGTCATGACAAATGTCGTGAATTATAAATGAAGGATAAAATGATTTTGGGGTAAGTGCCCGGCGTGGCACTCTTGTAGTGGTGTGTGTGTGTGTGTTGTAACATACAAGGGATAGGTTTCTGAAGAGTCCAAGGTCTCTCAGTGACAGGAAGCGAGTTTGGAGGAGATGGATATGCGTTTCCCATGGGCCTGAGGCAGAGAAGCTTATAGGGCATTGATTTTCAATGTTCCCCGTTTTAGTAATGGGCTTTGTGACCAGTAGATAAAGCCCACTACACACACACACACACACACACACACACACACACACACACTGATTACACAGCGCTTTAGACTTTATTTGTTGTTCTGTTACTTTACTCTCAAACCCTAAGTCTTAATCTAGAGCCCGTGTGTGTCAGCCTCAGCGGAGCATGCGAAACCGAAAGCTTCCGGGTTTCCAGACAGCGGAGAATGTTTCTTAGATGACTGCTGTGTAAAGTTACTCCAGTATATCCACTCACACACACAGTGCGGTGCATGATTTTAAGCACACAGAAGCATGAACACATACACACACACCCTTTCAGACTTTCAGAAGCCAGGTGTCTCCATTTCCCCTTTCTTTCTCTCTCTCTCTCTCTCATCTCGGTCCTCTTGTTCCCACTCTCTCTCTCTTTCTCTCTCTCTCATCTCGGTCCTCTTGTTCCCACTCTCTTTCCTCTACTTCTCTTCTCATCCGGGCAAGCTTTCAAGGAGCCAGCATGTGATAGGGGTCATTAAACCTCCTCATGAATTAATGAGAGCATGTTGTGCCGATACCAATGGATTGGTGGTAATCTACACGGTATGGTAGAAGGATGCTGGGGAGGGAACCAAGGAGTGGCGGGGGGTTCTCTTGCTGGTAAAACCTCTGGTCTCCGGGCTGGTTTGACTATGCTGAGTGCTGCTGTGATCTTCCTGAGCAGGAAGTTACCTGAGGTTCAGGCTTCAGGCGCTCCAACGCCCTGATCCAACTGGAGCATACTTTGACGAGGATTGATGCTACACAGCGCAATGCAAAAAGTATTTTCTCCAATTTGCACTTTCTTTTTTCATGCTGTTTTATTATTGATTGTTTACGTTACATCCGTTCTACTGCAAATGGCACGAAAAAAAATCGTACATCCTGTTTATCTTTCAAACCCTATTCGAGTGACACCTAACATTTACAGAGCCAAAGTGGACATAGACAGAGGCAAAGTGCTTCCCAGGCAGAAATGACAAACAGAAATACTGTCCTGTCAACATGAGCCAAGACAGTAACCCTCACTTAGCCAGTTAGCAACCAAAGATAAGTGCAGGGTACTGTGGGTATTTTGAGTGTCGTTGCAAATGCACCTGTCCAATGAGATATGACCAAATGTGGCCTCTGGGGAGCAGGTTTTCCAACCAACAATTGTGAGCTGAGAAATGTACATTGCTTTTGGACTGTATTCGGAAAGCCATTCACTTTATGTGTTTTTATCAATTTCCACCACCATTAATGGCTAATTCTCAAATGTTTGTCCACTCATACCAGATAATCCTTTTTCCTCATGCTGTCAGACTTCCACATGGCATATTATATATCTTTAACACAGGAATGACAGGCCACTCTATCACGAATTCCTGATTAATGGAGTGCTGCAGAGATGCAAGTATTTCGAGAACGTTCTTCCATCTCTGCAGAGAAGCTTTTTAGAGTGGCCATCGTAGTGACTGTAGGAGGTCTCGTGGTTTCCAATGTTTTCCAATTGAGTTCAAGTTGGAGAGTATTGAAAAAGAGACTAAATACTTAAATGCTTAATTAATTGCAACGTGGGACAATATTTTTTGCATTTTGTTTTGCTTTGTCAACATAGGTTATTGTTATTAGATTGATGCAAAAAATGTTTTTTGGAAGGGTGCTGAATACTTTCAGACGGCCCTGTAGTTCTAGGTGGTTGAAACCAACTGTTCCATTTTATATGTCATTTAACTTATGGTTCTTCTAAGGCAGGGGTCAGGTGTTGCTGTCAAATGTTATTGCCTTGCAACCAGTGAGTGAGGTAAATAAGAACACATACATTTAGTCAATCATATGACTTAATAATAATTGGAAAGAACATCCAAAAAATAACTTCAAAGCACTTGCTCACACCACCAAATCTGACTGTTTATCGCTGCCCATATAAATGCTCGTATCATCATCTGACTCCCAAGTGTCCACATTTATCATAATAGTACCCTTACCTGATGTGTCCCACATATTCAGCTCAATCCTCTGTTTCTCGATCTCGAAACTGGCTGTGTAGTTCTCAAAGACAGTGGGTACATAATTCTAGAGAGAAAAAAACATTTGAAATAGTCCCATTTAATCAGGCATCACGATCCTTTCCCACTTCACTCCAAAGTGTATTTCTCAAATGCCAGTATATGCATATTGCATGCACTACTAGAGCGATTATATGACTCACAGCCAGCTAAAAATGTGTCAACAACTTATCAATAATGACAATGTCATGTCGTCAAGGTGGTTAATATATTGATACAGGTGCTATAAGTTTAAAAGGAACAAATGCTTATAAAATGTATTGTATATCTTCTTACCAAAATGATGAAAAACTTACCTCTGGGTACGAGTCTTTTGCGAACACGTGCAGTAGCGCAGTTTTGCCACATTGCGCATCACCGACCACTACGATTTTACAGCGGGTGCTTTTACTCTCCATAGTGCTGCTGTCTATTAGGATTTGACGCGACGTGTCTTTGTCATTTAGGTATTCTATTAAAGTCCCAGAATGCACGTGTAAAATGCAAATAGGCTTACGGGTAATATTCACCTGCCAATGTTTTTTGCGTGTGCCTTTTCCAGCTGCGTTGCCCGGCAGACTTAAAGCGATAATAATAAGTATTTAACGTGTCTGCATATCCTCACTGGGTGAGTGTGCGTGTACTAGTCACCACTGGACGCACGGAGAGATCGAGTTTCCCATTCACCTGTAGACCCGCCCATTCAGCGACCAACATCCAATGAGAAGTGATTGCAAAGATAATGTCAATGTTCATTTTTTGTGTGCATAACGTCATACTCTTTCAACAACACCTGAGATAAAAAAAATTGTATGTTATTTCCCCCTCTACGAGGACAGGAGTATGTCCTATCACTCGTCATGCCTTTATCTATCTTATCTTTATCTATTTCACTGTCTCTGTCTCTCCCAACTAAATTACATTTCCATTAGGGCTTTATTACCAGGGGAAACATGTCTAAGACAGGGATGTCAAACCGATTCCACGTAGGGCCTAGTCACTAGTGTATGCAGGTTTTTGTTTTTTTTTCCTTTAATTTTGTTTCAAATTTAGACTTACACAACCAGGTGAAGGTACAACCTACCTGAAACCTGAATTGCCATAGTGTTAGGAAATGTACTTATTATGTGAACCATAATAATATAAAGAATGGTATTAGCCTACATTTTGTTAAAATTATATTATGCGCTTTTACACAAAGTTGCTATCACTTTAAAAAAAATTTGAAAAACACATTTACATTATGTTATTTTGCATGTGCTTTCTTTTAGCCAAGTGACAATGAGAACAATTATAGCATTCAACTGCAACCGCCAGGTGGCACTAGATGGGCTGAAGGGTCCCCATATTCAAGGCTTATCTATCTATATTTTGCATTCACAGTTTGTCCCAGGGGCCTCTGGAACATTTGGGGCTTCACCTCTGAGTTCCCTGTAGCCCGAGGCCCAGAATGTTCAGAGGCCCGTACATAATCTAGTCCCTTGACCTTGGAAAACAATCATTGCTTTAATACCTAATGAGACGGATTACAAATGTTACCTTGTTAATACAGAGACTTGGGGGTACTTGGGGGTACAGGCACACAGGGTGCTCTGTGTGCCTGGAGCAGCACGGCTTGACATTCACTTTTTTAAGATACTAATCCTCTGTATCAAAATTAACCCATGCAGCTAAAGTCTTTTAACCATTTTGTAACTAATGTCTATACTATTTTCTCCTCAGGCAAGACGGTGGTTTGAGAGACAAGGCCACTTGACACAAAAAACATGGTGCCTCTGCCTCAAATTGAAATTCTATCCAATTTCTTACATGCCAAAATTGGTTTTACATATAAAAAGCATGCATTAATATACTGTGATATATTCTTAAATAATGTAGGCTGGTGTATATTCCCAGTCAGTAATAATGTGGTAGGACATTACAAACTGTCCTTAACTTTTACGCACTTTCCTTTAGCAATCTCCATTGGATATCTCTTTTTTAAGGAAACCCTGGTGACATGCGAAATTCAGTTGTCGGGTTTCAGGCTGGGTGTTTGTATAAGCAATATGTGACAACCTCGTTTTAAAAATGGGTTTATAAAATACATTTGATTGATTGAATTGTGCTAAAAAAATTATTTATTTTCAAATGAATACCCACAATTACCTACAACAGTGATCCTTCTGGATATGGGACCTCATGTCCAGGTCGCTGTAATTTCAAACATGGGTTGTGTTCTGTGTCCCAAGACCTCACGTTCAAACTGAACACATTCATAAGGTTTCTATCTCCATCTTCTGGCAAGAGAAGACACACGTTTTTATAACAAAAATTCTGGTTTGTACATGTTACTACATTTTAGATGTCGCATAAAAAGCAAATAACAAGACAGTGCATTCAAGCATTTTAATATGGGTGTCCCATGCAGACATCAAACCAAATTGATGCTGTTGTTGAAGGAACCTATATTGGCCTGTCTTTGAATGCGTCCTCCATTATCATGAATATGATTCTTTTAAATTATCATTATAAAGGGAAACATTTTTAGAAAGTCATCATCCATTCTTCAATTTGATCTGTGTGCATAATATGCCCAAAAGAGGTGCCATGACATGCATTTACCTGAAGGTGGCAGTACAGAACAACGCACATGGAAATGTACACACCCTGCCATGTGTAACCTGTGAGGACAAATGCATTAGGCTTATGAATAAATCAAATTAAACCTTCACATCACCTACGTTGCTTGTAAATTTAGAAGTGGCTTATATGGTACCATGGAGTTTAACACATTTAGACAATGTCACTGAAAGTGTCCTAATTTTGGTTCTCCAATTAATATCTCATATCTAAGAATGGTTTCCAAACTAGAGACTGCAAATGGGCCCTTGTTTTTTTTCTGCTTAACTCCTTCCCCAATGAATCCAGTTTCCGGGCTTTGACAGTGGCCACATCCGGTCTGGCGGTGTACTCCTCATAACTAAATAACGGATCCGTCATCCTCACTGGAGCCACGCAAGAAAACTCTCCAGAATAATCTGCTGTGGGCTACATCATCAATATACCTTCAGTTAACATTGCACACTGTTTAAAACAAAAAATATTCAACTTCAGTTCTTCTGTAAATTGCATTTTAGTCAGGAACATATTTGAAACCTGCCTACAACAAACAAATCACAGATAATGTCTGGGGAAGAGGCAGCGGCACCACAGCAGCCAGATCAAACAGAAGAGAGGACCGATGATCCCACCGGGGAACCTCTATCGGGGGTACCCAAAAGCTCCGAGATATCGCCCCCCGCCGAGGAGCCAGCAGAAGCGCTGGAGGCGCATCCCGGGGAAGCGCTCGACGCGCCGGTGGAGGACGAGTTTACCTACCGTGCTCTGGTGCTCACTGGATATGGAGGTTATGATAAAGTAAAGGTCCAGGTGAAAAGGGGAAAGCCGCACCCCAAGAGCGGCGAGGTGCTGGTGCGCGTAAAGGCGTGTGGCCTGAACTTTGCCGATTTACTGGGGAGACAGGGGTTGTATGAGCTCCTGCCGGCTCCACCCGTCACGCCCGGGATGGAGTGCTCTGGGGTGATTGAGGCACTGGGGGAAGAGGTGACGGGCAGACAAGTAAGTGATCATTCAAGAGGTGTATTTCTGTATGACAGCATGCTGTTGTCCATGTCTGATCATTTCCCATTCACGGGGCGAGGCACGTCCAGTCAAATAACCACCAACGTGGCCCTTTTGTCGACCGTGTCGATTACCTACTGACATGCTGGGTGGTGACATAAGGAACATGACCGCACTGGGCTGGGGTTCTGTCTGTTTATCCATATTGGTTTTAATCTGCTTTCAATTTATTTAGGCTGTCTGATTTGTCTTGCAATCACAGGGCTGATTTAATAATGATGCTCCATTTGGCAGAAAAACTAAATGTTAATAAAACAGTAGCAAATAGCCAGCAAATACACACTTTCCAGTGGAAGTCATATTGAAGGGAGTCTTCTTGCTACAGAACTCTCCTCTCGGGCAGACGGCTGAGGTCTATCAAGACCAAAACCTCTCGCCACAAGAACGGCTTCTTCCCAACAACAGTGAGAATATGCCTCCAGCTCCAGACTGCCCTTACCCCGCCCCACATTACACACCATGGACCCTATCGGCTCTGATACATCCTGAACTATAACTAGACACTATTGCTCTTCTTTTGCACAACTGTATATACAACTAGATATTGCTCTTTTTCTGTTTTTGCATTCTGTTCACACAGCTAGACATTGCACCTTTGCACTGTTCAGATACAATATAACGCATTCTATATTCACCCATTACATATATGCCAACTAGGCATGGTGTCTCTTGTTGGACTGTTCGTGTTTCGTGTTTTGCTCTGTTTGCACTGTTCGTGTAAGTTTTAAAATGTGTGTTCTAAGTGCTGCAGCAAGAGGTCAGAACAAATCCCTTGTGTTTGTTAACAGACTTGGTGAAAAAAACCTGATTCTGATATCTCCCTCTGATATGCCTATAGGGCCAGTCAATGAACGCCCTAGGTTTAACCCTCTATAAATGTTAAATGCCATTACTGGATGTAGGGGTTAAGAGGTTTAGCTCCACAGTATGGATATATAAGAAGTAAAATGATTGAGAATTGAAATGATTGATGAAACTGCAGTGATCTGCGTATACCAAATGTCTCCAAGGGCCTTCGACCTGTCTTGGTGACCCCACTATGACATCATCTGACGTCTGTTTTGGGAGTAGGCCCTGTTTGAATTGTTGTTTGTGGGTTACGCCGAGTTCAGTTTATGTATTCTGGCCAACTTGATATCCTCAATCCGCTGTTTTATTCACGTTTGTTTAAACGGTTCCCTTCGTGGAAGAAAGCAGGGAGGGGAGGGAGTGACGCGGTCTGATAACAGATGCTCCCAGGCAGCAACAGGCTATATTAGGAGACACTTTTAAACATGTAAAACTTAACCTAGTCCAAGTTTTTGCTGTAAGGTTTCCTCTGACTCAGGTTAGTCTGGTTGAATGCTCTTAGCCTATAAAGACCAAGTCGATGTGCTCACATCTGATTGGCTGGTGATATCTTAACCAATAATATCTCCACCCCATGTTCCCCGATTTCCTCAGTGGTGCTGTTTATTCCCTCATTTCCTTTCTGCGTGTTTCTATGGGTCTGCGGAACACTCAAGAACAGCTCCAACGGAATGTTTCTAAACATAATAGTGAAATTGTCCTGTCGTCAAATTGACATTGGTAGTAATTGTTTTTTATAGACTGTGCCACGTCTGGCTGTTTCCTGGTTCTATGTATCCTCACACATCTGGAGAATGTGTCCACTTAATGGCCAGGGTCGAGAACTGTCGTCTTTAGTTCCTTAACACTCAAATGCTGGTTCACGTCCCAACATTTAATAGTAAGAAACCAGAAAGGAAGTCAAGAGCAGAAGTCCTGCACTTCTATTATGTCTCAACTTCCCCAGCTCCCTGCGCTGCTGGGATGTTTAAGCTCCATGACCTCATATGTAGCTGATTTCAAATTATTGGCAATCTGATCTGTGAGTCATGAGATAATAATGTCATGTGTTTTCAGCAGGAAAATTAATATTTTGTATTTTGTGTGGAAATACAATGGATAGTATTCAGATTGGATACTTTTTTTCCTGTGTTGTCCGTGGTCTTGGCCTCATTCGAAGAATAAAAATGAAAAGTCCAGGTCTTGCCTTGTTCCTGATTCATGTTTCAAGGGATAGACCATTGGACAAGGCTACAAAAACAATTCCTAGCACTGGCTTCTTCAGCGAAACTACTGCAAAATCAGAGCATATTTATGTACCCAAACCTTTCTCACAAGACTGTGTGTTAGAAAGTCTCTCAAAGTGCTCTCCTCTCTTTCAGCAGGTTGAGCAACGCTTTGTGGTACATCACAAGGTCATACATCTCTCTAACTCACTGCTGCGCTGCATACAACTGTCTTAAATATCTACAAAAAAAAATATATAAAATGTGTGAGAAACGGCATATGGTTGATGAAACTGCTCACATGATCACAGCAGCAGCGATGGAAATACACCCGGCAAAGCAACACCTCCTTCAGGAAGCAGTTTCTTTTGATGTTTTTCTCTTCAGCCTAAACTATTCCAGGCCTGTGCATGAAACCTGCATCGTTTGGTGTCAAGTTGGTTGATGTGCGCATCATTTATTCATCAGAAGTACAGACATTGAAAATATTTACAAAAACAGTTTTTATAGAACAAAGTGGAGGAGTAACATCATGTAAAATGCACCTTTTTTTTTTTACTAATGTGAGCTTATTTTAACTATATTAAGTTTCTTGTTTAGAGACGTGGGCACTTTGACAGGCAGGGTGTAATGTCATAATCTTTGCATAGACGCTTTAAGCAATTTTCCTCTTGGCCAAAAAAATCTAATTACTTTTGTCCTTTTTTAAAATTGCTACCCGCCAGAATATTGCTGGGCATTTCACAGTGTGTTGTGGCCTGCGTGCGACCCATTTCAGAATTACCCAACTGTACTTAATTTACCGTCTCTCCAACTCTCTACTATTTCCCTGTCTCAGGTGGGCGACCGGGTGTTGGTGCTGGGTCGTCACAGTCTCTGGCAAGAAGTGGTGGCTGTGCCTGCCAGCCAAACATTTCTCATGCCAGAGTCAATGAGCTTCGAGGAGGCAGCAGCGATGCCCATCAACTACCTGACTGCCTACATGATGCTGTTTGAAATGGCCAACCTCAGGGCTGGACAGAGCATCCTGGTCCACATGGCAGCAGGTACAGTGACGGTAGACACCCGCGCAAGTTCACTATACGGACAAAAGTATTGGGTCAACTACACACTACACCTACAGGTGCTTGTGTAAAATCCCATTCCAAATCCATTGGCATAGACTCGGTCCCCCTTTTGCAGCTATAACAGATTTCGCTCTTCTGCTTTCTACACGTTTTTGGAGCGTGTCTGTTGGAATTTTCCCCCGTTCTTCCAGAAGAGCATTAGTGAGGTCAGACACTGATGTTTGATGAGAGGGCCTGGCTCACAATCTCCATTCTAGTTCATCCAAAGGTGTTCGATAGGGTTGAGGTCAGGGCTCTGTGTGGATTAGTCAAGTTCCTACACACCAAACTCATCCAACCACGGCCTTATGGACCTTGCCTTGTGCACTGGGGCACAGTCATGCTGGAACAGAAAAGGACCTTCCCCAAACTGTTCCCACACAGTTGACAATTTGTTGAGGCGATCTGAAGGGAATCCCATAAATGTGATTGGCTTGATGGGCTCATCTTACATACTATACGGACAAGCTGGTCCCACAACAGATCATCTGGGGTTGTGATCCAATGACTGTGCTGGTCTCTCCAGTATAGAAAGAATACCAGCTACTGCTTTTTCTTTAAATGGTTATTGCATAGTTTGGAGCTGTCATTTATTCACGTTAGAGGGTACTGCCTTTTGTGGCATTTCATTTCCTGTAAAAATAAATGTAGATATCATTTCTCAGCTGCCAGCGTTCTAAAATGCAAAGTCATACTGTAGAATATATTTCCACCAACACTGCAGTAAAAACGCATCCCTGTAGTAAAAAAAGAATTGGGCATCAACACAAGAATTCTTGCAATCACTTTGCTATTATATCATATTTTACTCAAGTTTTCCTTGTCCTCTCCGACACTCGCAAACTGCAGCTACAGAATGTCCCATCCTACTATGGTGATATAGTACAACCTAGCCAATCATCTGCTCCACTGAGCCTAAATCATTAGAGCTTTGAGGTATTACCCTTTGGCCACTTTTACGCTAGCGTTGGTGGCCGTATTTGTCTACCGTGACTCAACTGTCATTTTGCCCTGGAGCAATATTCCTCCATTTCCACGGCAACTCCACATCTTCACCTGTGAGGATGACACTGTTAGACAGTCGGTTACTCAACCGATCGTTTCGTTGTGCTGCTCTGATGACACTCGACGTTTCGGGTTACCGAAGAGCTTCGTGGTGTTGGGTGTAAAACAAAAAGTACAGGTAGGTATGCCAGGGTTGCCCTGAACTGTTTAGGGATTAGGGAAAGCGACCCGATCTGTGGTCACCGGATTTGGAAGTGTGTTTGTGAGAGAAAAGGGAAAACCATTCAAACATGCCGCTCGCTACATAAAATCCCCGGCTGTGTGAGAAAACATCTCCGCTACTAGTTGGTATATAGGGGGGTTATTTTTTCTTTCTTTTTGTTGTGCTCACATTTTGCAAACTCACACAGTGGATGTTTGTTTGAGTCTGGATCATGTGATCCATTATCTTCGTTGACTATGGTGAGCAAGTGCCATTTCAGAGTCAACTGTAAAGGCGGGGGTGTCTGATAAGCAAAATTTTAAGGCTAAAAGCTTTTGTGGCTTAGAGCCTGGCTAGCAGTTACACCAGTCTAGTCACATCTGATGCTTGGTGGCTACCATCAGCCCTCCTGGGTTCAAGAGGTGTGTGAAAGGTTTTTAATTTCTCCACTTTTTCCTTAGTTGACACTGTCCCGTAGTTTTTAGAAAATGTAACTAGGTTTTATTAATCTCATATAAGGAGTTGTCTTTCTCAGCTCTCAGCTTGTAGTGTGCAGGCGGGAATCGAACCCCCGCGGCAGCGATGTGTGGACCGCCCCAGGTCACGTGTTCTACCAAATCAAAGCTGCATAAACATGCAGGCAAAACAGAATGAATGCAAAAGTCCTCTGGCGTCATGTCCGTCTGCATCTCTCTCCCCACTAGGTGGCGTGGGCATCGCGGTCACCCAGCTCTGCCAGACACTGGAGGGCGTGACCGTGTTCGGCACGGCGTCGGCCAGCAAGCACGAGACCATCAGCCAAGGAGGAGTCACCCACCCCATTGACTACCGCACGCGGGATTACGCCGAGGAGATCCGTAAAATCAGCCCCACAGGTAAGGACCTAGCCTGGTCCCCAATGGGGTTGTGCTGTCTTGACGAATGCAGTTACGGTTATGACTTTGGGCCGATTGGATGGCAAGGAAGTCCATCCAGAACCAGGCTAAAGCAGAGTATTGACAGCCTCCCGGGTCATCGGATTTAGCACGTTGTGTCACAGCCTGTGGATCAATGCTCGTGATCAATTCAAGCCTTTCAGTTTCAAAATTTCTCTTGGTCCATTTTTATTTCAAACGATAATGCATTTTTTTAAACACATGTTTTTTCATTGTCAAAGCAGGTAGGGAAACATAAAGCTATAACGAATAACGAAAGTGAAGACAAAGATTAAACGAACAGTCGTCAAATTGAACGGGTTCCCTCTGTCTCAGGTCTGGACGTGGTTCTGGACCCTCTGGGAGGTTCTGACACTCATAAGGCCTTCAGTTTGCTGAAGCCCATGGGAACCCTCATAGTGTTTGGTAAGTGACTAATTACCAAGGTTTGGATTAGAGATTATGTTTCACACTTTCTGTCCTCTCCTACTCCGCTAAGTGTTTTCTGACCTTTCTCTGTACCAATACATCACTAGGAATAAAATTAATTTCAATAAAATTAAAGAGGTAAAGCATTCCCCTTGCAATTGTAACTTGACAACTTCTGGACAATGATGGCCGAGTGGTATAAGCTGCTGATTCAAATACACATGCATGTCAATGTTTGTTTAGGAACATTTAATTATGAGGATTTGTTATTTCACCTTTATTTTTTAATCCAACAAGTCAATTATAAAAAAACTCTTGTTGACAACGCAGGCCTGGCCAGGGAGACAGAAAAGTGTTACACTTGACTTTGTTTTTTTTCGGTCGGTAGTATTTCCAACACGTCTCCTCTCGGTCCGTTTGACATCAACATTTTCCGATGGCGTTGCGCTGTCCTTTCCGCGTGTCCCTGACATCTTGAGTCCGTTACTCAGGTGCTGCCAACTGCGTGACGGGCCAGAAGAAGAACCTGCTGGCCATGGCCAAGACCTGGTACAACCAGTTCACCATAAACACCCTGCGGCTGATGCATGTCAACAAGGCTGTGTGTGGTTTCCACCTGGGCTACCTGGAGGACGACGAGCTCATTACCAAGACCATGAACGTCCTGCTGGAGTTGTACGTCCAGGGAAAGATCAAGCCCCGCATCGACTCCACCTACCACTTTGAACAGGTGTGTTTGTGTGTGTGTGTGGTTTGGAGTGTCTCGGCTGTGTGTGTGTGTGTGTGTGTGTGTGTCTACGTGTGTCTACTCTTAAGACCGGTGCCTGAGTTTTCCGCAGTCGACAGACAGACAGACATTGAAAAACGAGCTGTTACACAGAGGCTAAGACTCTGTCCTGGGCTTGTTAACGATACGAGCGAGAATGAAACACTGAATTAACTATTTTCGGTTTGCGTTCGCATCATGTCCACAGCTTCTGATTCCCACCGGACACCAGGAATACAGTTTCTAAAATGTGCGCTCCTGGTACATTCCGCGTCTGCAGAATGACTAAAATGTTACCTGTCCGTGTGTGGCTGGATGGGGGGAGGAAGGGGGAGTTGTTTTCCTAACATTTCATTTTACAGAGAGGTTTTACAACAATTACGTTATGGGCTGACCGATATGTTTGCTCGTTTTCCGCCACCATTGCGGTTTCCATGGCGACCGTTGCATTCTGTGACATCAGTGGACTGCCTCTTCAGAGGAGATGGAGAACCTGTATCCGGTCTCTGGCCCTGCTCCTCAGCCCACACCCCCCTCGCGCCTTTTCTCCCACTTCACCCCACCTGATTGGTCAGAAGGCTTGGGTGCTCGAAGGGTTAAATTGATCAGACGATGCATCCAGTTTGACTGGAAATCTGACTGGTGGAACAGCTAGACCCTTTGTTGCTATGTGAATATTGAAAAGCTGCCTCTTATGACTTTGTCAACTCATTGGATTGGTAAAATCTATTAAATCTGTACGATTCTATCATGGATGTAGTTTTTTTCCATCAGGCTGGTCGGTAGAAGTACTTTATTTTCTAGAGTGCTAGATATTCACTATTTAGCTAACACATGACCCAGTAGCAATTGGGTTTTATATTGGTATTTTGCAGTAGTCGAATCAAGCGGCAGACTCTGTGAACTGAGAAATGCTGAAGCACTAGCTACTGCGAACCAAGTTGTTAGAACTAATCCACGACTGCTCGCTGCGGGAAATGTCAGGTAAAATCAATAGTATTCAAATCAATAGTGTCTTCAGTGAAATAAAAAGTATTGAATGAAACTCTTTTAACAGCCATCTTCTTTTAAACGCTATCTCATTGCTGTGCTCACCCCCCCCACACTCCTTTCCAGTGCGCTGACGTGTCCGAATCTCTGTGTACCTCAGTCGCCCCCTCGGCTGATATGGGTCTGATGAAGGCAGTTGCTAGGTGACCGCCCGGGTTGCCGTGGATTCTGTTGTTAGGGGGAGCTTTGTTTGCGTTGTCGTCGGGTGGGCTGGGTGGAGTTGAGAGAGAGTGTGTGTGTGTGTGTGTGTGTGTGTCCCAATTAAATTGGGACTAACCCTTTGTCATAATCTTGTTTAAAGGAAAGATGGTTGTGTGCCGATTTCCAACGTGATTATTACAAATGACTAACAGACTTGACCTAGATTATGAACCACCAACAAACAATATGAGCTTCTTCTTCGTCCTCCTCCTCTTCTCTATTTCCTCCCCCTCTTTCATCCATCCCTCCCACCTCACACTCTGAACCCAGTCTCCTCTCTCTCGCTCCTCCTTTCTTCTATCAACAGGCTGGTTTGTTGTGTCTTTCAACCTGTCACAATCTGCCCGTATATATGCCAGTCTATATACTATCTATATATCTATATATGTCTATATATGCCAGTCTGCCTGTTTATATGCCAATCCGCCCGTATATATGCCAATCCGCCCGTATATATGCCAGTCTGCCCGTATATATGCCAGTCTGCCCGTATATATGCCAGTCTGCCCGTATATATGCCAGTCCGCCCGTATATATGCCAGTCCGCCCGTATATATGCCAATATGCCCGTATATATGCCAGTCTGCCCGTATATATATGCCAGTCTGCCCGTATATATGCCAGTCTGCCCGTATATATGCCAGTCTGCCCGTATATATGCCAGTCTGCCCGTATAAATGCCAATCTGTCTCTGACACTCACTCAGGTGGGTGACGCCATGCGTCGCATGCATGAGCGCAACAACATTGGCAAGGTGATCCTCCTCCCAGAGCCAAAGATGGAGAAAGAAGGGGAGAACTCAGAGGAGAAGGCCAGCCCCGAGTCAGGAGAGACTAAGGCCAAAGGCGAGGAGGAGGAGGTGAAAAAAGGGGAGACGGACCAGGAAGAAGTCAAGCGTGAGGAAAATTGAGAAAAGGGAGAGAGAGCGTGGGATTCGTACAGCTCACGTCCACGTCGGCCTTCTCCTCGATTCCGTACCTCAGTCAATGTCTCAGAAAATCGCCTGTTGTGTGTTGATCTGTTTGTGTGTTTATGTGTCTGATGAATTTGCCCCCTAGTGCTGATCTGAGATCACTTTTTACAGAATTTTCAGGTTCATGGTAAATTCAATGAAACGCAAAAACTGAAGCGCCGACGTTCACGCAACGAAGGACGCGAAGTGAGGAGCAACTTCGCCCGCGGTTGTCATATAACAGCGGCGATGGTTTTTGCTGAGTGGCACGATAAGCGTGCAAACCGCCTGTAGCTTCTGTGCCAGCGGGCCGCATCGCGCCGCGCTGGTCTCCAACATTGCTGTTGACCCCTTCATTTCACGAGGCTGATCATAGACCTGTGCTTAGGGGCATACGTGTATTTGTGGCCTTGTTCTGACCGACACCATGGTGACTTAATCCTCCTGTATGTATAGATGACTATCAAACGAGCTCGCTGTGTTTACAGTAATGTTTCAAGCCCTCATGTGCCAATGGAAACACATCACGAGTCCTCATTGTGGACCCACTTTAATTTGCCACGCCACAAGTTGAAATGCATGCTCTTTATTCAGCTGGCAGGTGCAGTGTTGTTCTTTGGAATTGGGGGTCCAACTTAAAAAAATGAAGGAATATTCAACATTTATGAATAATGGAAAGTGTGTGTGTTGGTGTGTGTGTCTGATGTTTAAATAGTGCTTTGCCAAAGTTCTACCCTTTTCCTCGTTCAATGTCATCTCTCATTGTATCGCTTTTCACTGGTTGGGCGGCCACTCTCTGAGATTACTACGAGACCAGTATTTGAATGTTGTTAGATGGATTGTTTATTTTTTCCTGATGTAGTGTGCCAAATTGAACAGCGACTTTCAGCTTTGCCAAACCCATACATGAAAAGACGAGTGATAAACAGGACCTTCCTTTACCTTGTCAAGTTGTTTAATTTGTTCCTGATTAAACAATGCGCTGCCGGATAAAAAACACATGCAAAAAAATTGGCAACATGTGGGTAGCTTTTCTTTCCAACACACGCCGCTTTTGTTTAGTGATTAGTGTTGCACGGCTCTAAATGCTGAACAGTGCCTCCACTTAAGTATAGTACATATATATATATATATATATATATTTAGGGGCCAAAACACCATGCCTAATATGATGTTGGTTTATTGTGTGTTGCCAAAAAAAACGCCCATGAGGGCATCCTGTGCTATCTGGGCATTAGCAGCAGGTCCTTCAAGTCCTGTACGTTGTGAGGTGGAGCCGCTGTGGGTCAGATTTGTTGGTGAAATCGTATTGAGATGGAATTTAGAGATTGGGGCAACACCTTGAACTCTTCATCGTGTGTCTTAAACCGTTCCTGAACAATGTGTGACAGGGTGCATTATTCTGCTGAAAGAGGCCACTGCTATTAGGGAATACCGTAACCATAACGGGGTGTACCTGGTCTGCCACCATGTTCCGGTAGGTGGCACATGTCAAATTGACCCCCACGTGATTGCCCAGACCCAGGTTTCCCAGCAGCACATTACCCAGAGCGTCGCACTCCCTCCACAGGCATGCCGTCTTCCCACAGTGCATCCTGGTGCCATCACTTCCCCAGGAATATTCATTGTTGGGAGATGATTGATGTTATTCCCTTTACCAGTGAGTTGTAATGTATTGGCTGATCAGTGTATTTACTGTGCTTTTTTATTAGGTTAAAATACAGTGCATGCTCTCCAGACACCGCCTTGATGTTGTCATATTCTACCATTATATGCAAACAGGCCTATGTGGAGTTATCTGTGGTGAAAATACACTGACACGTGTCAGAAGAATATTTTCGTAACAACTCAAGATAACGAAATAAAAAATTGGATATCCACTTTCCACTCTGCTTTTTAAACGCGGAAGAAAACACCCCGAAACGTTTATATCAGAGGAAGCAGATGTTATTCACAGCTGTGGCTGTAACTCGAGGCTGCTACGCAGTGGCAAGAACCTACAACCCTAGAACCACAACTCACACATTCCTACTCTCACTGCGTCTGTCTCTCGCTTTCTCGGCAGAGCGTTCCCTTCTTTATTTTCTGTCAAATCAAATTTTATTTCAAAATGTGTTGATGCTTAATGCCGTTTTACTGTTATTTTTTTCCTCCCTGTCCAAAGTGGAAATGTTGAGGTTGGGTCGGAGTGATTTTCCGTCTCTTCCCCGGCATTAGAATAACGGAGGCATGAGCTAAGACATGGACCTGGACTTCCCGAAAGGATTGGGAGTCAACAGTAGGCTACAGCACTTCTGTATGTGTTGACAGATGCTGATTCTTACATCTATATGCATTTAGGGTTAACAGGGCCCGTTTATATGGATCGTTTTGGTGCTCTAATTCCTATATAAACAGTATTTAAAACTATGTTTCTGCTGATCTCCGCTATTAATAGGCAACCATTAACATACCTGAGCTAATTTGTTACCATAAGCTTTCTCAGTGTATTTAATGTAAAATTCTGCTCTAATACATAAAAATCATGCAAATGAAAATATCTTCAACTTCTCAAAGCACATTTTACTGAATGTTTGTAAATGGCTTTCTAGATATTAGCGGCCTAAACTGGTGATGTATTTTGCATGTTTTCAATGCTTCCAGACAAGTATGAGACGAATAATGTAAGCCAAAGCAATTATGCATTCAATTATTATAACTATGTTTAACATATTAACTATGCCAGACCTAATTAGAAGTCTTTGTCTAAACTTGTCAGAAGTGCTTTGAATCTGAATTTGTTAGTAATTCTCTGTAGCTCTTGGATCTGGGTTTGTTTGAAGTTCTCTGCAATGCTTGAATCTGGATATAAGCAGTTTGTATGACACTGTTCACATTAACTTGTGATTCTTTTTCAGCCCTATGCCTTACCTATGTTGTAATAATGTACTTGTCTTCTGATGATTAAAATGCATTCCAAAAAAATGTGCCTATCTCACTGAGCTTTCCTATCCAGACTTGGTTTTCTGGAAAATGTCAAATGCGGACCAATAGCTCCACCCTGCGCTTGAGTTATGGTACTGCACTTAGACCTTCAATATAATATAAGTAAATTGAGTAAATGGTGGTCCTGGAATCATTCCTTAAGGATCTTTCTGTTTCTGTGGGTGGAATCGTACTTTTTCAGAGCAGTTGTTCAGTTTAATCAAATGGTCCGAAAATTGTATTGGATTATACAGAATGTATTGTCATAAGTATACTACACAGTGGCATATAGACACTTCCTGATCGATTCAGAATATAATTCAACAAAAAAATGTATTATCATCAGTACATTTGTAGAAATCACGAGACAATGTACAACAGGAAATTAAACATTCTAAATGCCATCGAGTCGTGCCTGGTAACGTTGAATAGGAGAAACCAGCCTGATTTAGCCAGACTTGGTGTAATATAAGATAATGTATGTCGGAGTAGTTGCCCATGGAACCAGCTCTGTACAACAGAGTAGCCAACTCAATAGAAATGGACCAATTAAGAATAGTTTAGTTGGATTTAGAGCATATTGGGGCCTGCTGACGTCATCGTTAACAATTAAATGTTTAAAACTCCGTAGCAGCACTGGCACGTTTTGGCCCGGCAGGATGGTATTTCCACTTGGTTTTATTGAAACCTTTGTACATGCAAATTAGTAACTATATCTGCCAGTTCTATATGATATCTGTACTATTAAATCAATCTTTATCCTCAGTCAATCATTAATACTTTGATACAAGCAGACTGACAGATTAATCACTGAATAGGTGTCAGTATCTTCACAGATCCTTTATTAACATTGAACCCAGGATATAGTGGCTGAGTGAATGTGGTCTGGACTCTATGGAGGAGGGTCATTGTATCAGAGACACTGTAGAAGGACAGAGTTCCTGCCCTGTGGTCCAGATACACTCCTACTCTGGATGAACAGGGAACCAGGATATCAGTACATTTATTATTGTGGTAGAACCAGCATCTGGATGTAGTGCAGGATAACCTCCAGGACTGATCATTAAAACCAAACCCACACTTATTACCACGTCCTTCCCTGCTGATCTCTTTATATGAGACGGCTACACCAACCCCATTCCCACTCCACTCCACCTCCCAGTAACAGACTCCAGACAGACCATCTCTACACAACACCTGGTAGTAGGAGGTAAATCTGTCTGGATGGTCTGGATAGGACTGGACCTCATCACTCCATGTCACCTTTCTGTTCCCCTCAGACAAACATAGGTTCTCATTTTCTGTAGTGGGATCCAATGTCAGCTGGCAGGAAGCTGAGAGGATGAAAAACAAAGTCAGTGACAGTGTGTGTGTGTGTGTGTATCTCTCCATATGTATGATAGTATTTACGTCCGCTTACAGTTATGAGTTTAATGTGAGTGTTTGTGTCAATGGTTGTGTGTGTTTACGTGTTCACATAAAGTGAAAATGAATAGGTGTGATTGTATTTCCTCACATGATAAGAAATCCTCTCTGGTCTTGGGCTCAGCAGGTGGTCCAATCTGAACTGTAGTTACTATGGAGACAGACAGACACATATATCACAGTCCACATTATTCATGTCCACTAGCATAATACATACAGGTAACTAGAGGATATATGAACTCTAAATACTGTTTCCTGAATATGCAACATTGTTCTTATCTCTAATCTAAATGGTTCCCACATATACATGTTAGACAATACAAGATTGTCTTAATCCTTTATGTGCATTTTCTGCTATATTTTACCTATAAGTAAAAAAACAATTTTGCACCATTCCATATGGGTAATTACATTTTTTATAATTTTTAAAACATTCTGCCAAAATACTGTTGAATTGTAGCATATGTTTGATATTCCCAAAATAATTTGCCAACCTTTGTGAGATATTCTGTCCATTTCCTTTTTGCAAAGATTCTCTAGTTGATCTTTCAATTCAGAGACTGATTTCTTCACATGTTCAAATGAGATGTGTGGATAGACAGTGATGCTGGGTAAGACCTCAGATCCAGGAGAGACACAGAGAGACTGGAAACTCTTCAGAAAGGAATATCAGTAGGTTTTAAAGAAGTAAAACATTGATGTAAGTTGAAGCCCATTTAACTGGTACAGAAGTCAAGAGGAAGCCATTACAGAGTAGTCTAAGGTAGGTTAGTGATGTCACCTGGAGGAAATGGATGTGATCCTCTGTGTGTGAGAGCTGCTTCAGCTCAACATCTCTCCTTCTCATCTCAGAGACCTCCTGTTCCAGTTTCTCCAAGAGTCCTTCAGCCCGACTCACTTCAGCCTCCTCCTGATCTCTAATCAGCTCCTTCAACTCAGAGCGTCTTTTCTCAATGAAGCAGATGAGCTCAGTAAAGATCCTCTCACTGTCCTCCACTGCTGCCTGTGCAGAGTGCTGCATAAAGAGTAAAGCATGAAGCTCAGAGACAGGATTGTGTCAAGAGGCGGATCTGTGGAAGGCTAGAACATTTTTCCAATTAAGAAGGATAGAGGCCAATGTGTTATTGGGACACTACAAAGCTTAAAATGTGGTAAAAGTGAAGTGGTCTGAATACTTTCTAAATATACTGTATATATAGCAGCTCCAACACTCACCTTCACAGAGTCCACAGACTTTCTCAGCTTCTGAATCTCCTTCTGTCTCTCCTGGATTCTCTTCTGGCATTTCTGATGTTTCTCTCCCAACTGTTTCTGCAGGTTAACAAATGTAAACAGACATTAAACTACAGGATTATGAAAATGTATCCATATTTCAATGACAAAACAAAATAAGCCAGATATTTTGAAAACATCAATAATAGTTGTATTTATCGAATAGTATTCAGAAAATATTCTAAATGTGTTTACCGACAAAAAGAAATTAAACAGTTAGAGATTAATAAAAAATGTAAGACACCAGTATTTCTGTTGTTTCACTAATAAGAGTAACTCTCAGTCTCAACATTAGTCATGACCCGCACCTCAAACATTTGAAATAGAATATTTCCCTTCCAAAACATGATTTGCTAATAAATATTAATTTGGGTGTGGGTCTACAATTTTCGCTAAACGACTGGTCTAGAGAGAGGACAGCAACTCCCTGTATTGAAATAAAACTATTGAGACTGATTTGTCTTATCCGGTCTGGGACTTTGATTCAGCAGAATCCCCAGGTTATATAACAGACAACAAAGACTGAGCTGACCCAGAGACGAATCAATTTGAACCACAGGCACTTTCTGCCAAATCAGGTCAAGTTGGATTGGAGCCGAGTCAATGGAGGAGGGAGAGAGGATGTGAGATTTCTGATTGGTACTTAGACCACATGTGACTCACAAAGAGCTGTATTCAGAGATCCAAACACTCAGTTTCCCGTAATATATATATATAGGTTAGTCCTATCTATTTGATAATTAGGACTCTGATGCCATTCTCTGATCTGCCGATCATAAATTATCTAAATGGTTGTTAGTTGCAGCCCAATACTTTATTATTGACTGTTTATTTAGTATTCTTTAAAAGCTTTGGGAGTTTGATATTTTTGCTGATCCAGTATTAACACCTAATAAGCAAAAATGTCCTTAAAAGGAATTACGTATAAGAACAGTTAATTCATAATTATATTTAGAAAAATAATTTCACATCTTACCATTTTCTCAGTCCTTTCTGCTGCAGCTGAGACTGTATCGTGGCCTTTATGTTCATCCATTGTACAAAGATAACAGATACACTGCTGATCAGTACGACAGTAAACCTCCAGTAGATTGTCATGATGAGAGCAGATCTTCTCCTGTAGTTGTGTGGAGGCTTGGACCAACGTGTGCTTTTTAAAGGCAGGAACTTCATAGTGGGGCTGAAGGTGAGTCTCACAGTAAGAGGCCAAACACACCAGACAGAACTTGATGGCTTTGAGTTTTCTCCCAGTGCAGAAATCACACTCCACATCTCCAGGTCCAGCAGAATAATGACCAGGAGGAGATTGGAGTTTTGTCTTCTTCTTCTTCTTTGTCTTCCTCTTCTCCAACAATTCAGAAAACATAGTGTTCCTATTTAAAACAGGTCTTGGGGTGAAGGTCTGTCTGCATTGGGGGCAGCTGTAGATTCCCTTGTCATCTTCCTGATCAAAGCAGTCCTTAATACAGCCCATACAGTAGCTGTGTCCACAGGGAATAGTCACTGGATCCTTCAGTAGATCTAAACAGATCGAACAACTCATTGAGCTCATGGCCTCTGCCATTTTTACACAAACACCAACGGAGTAAAAGAACCAGAGATACGTTTCGTTTTCATTTACTGTTGTATTCTGTATAATGAGTGGTTTGTTTCCTATGACTTCCTGGTTATGTGGTGAACTTAGTGGTCAAATATCAGGTCTGGCCAGTAGAGGGCATAGTGATCTTTCATAGTCAAGAAAAAGAATAATCTTTGTCTGGATCATAATTGTTCTCTATTCGAGAATAATCAGCAGTACAGCAAAAATGACAGCCAGTAAATGCAGAAAGGTAATGTAGGTGAAACATATAGAGATCTACCATCTTTATGACAGCTTTCTCTGTATAACAGGACTGTGAGCGGATCTGTAATTGTTCTGACTGACCTCAGTACGGTATAACATCACTGTACTACATGAACTGTCCATCACTATTTACTAGGGCTGTCAATTTATTTAAAAAAATTAACTAATTAATCGCACAATCCTGTGATTAATCGCGATTAATCGCATTTTCCCCAAGTTAGTCAAAACAATGAAATAAATCAATTAACACAATGAAGTATATTTTAAATACATTATTTTATGATAGTCTCTCCTGTGAACAATACAGAATAGTCATTCTTATCAAATATAGCAACTTTATAAACAAAGTGTTGAAGTGCAAGTTATATATTTGAACCCTGAAGGTTATCAAAAATACTGGATCATCTTGGCAATAGTCCAAATGAAATAAAACATTTTCAAAAACAAAATGACAAAGTGTAAGGTGAAACCATCAATATCAAAGATAGATTATTTTAGAACGTAAGACTATAGGCCAAAATAATTGCACTATATGTAAAGTTGCCAGATTAATTTTAAAGAAGTCTATAACAGCCTTTGTAATATGAATGACAAACAGAATGAAGTGAAATTAAGTTTGGTGATGTCGGGTTGGTTAGGGTCTCCATGAGAGAGACGTTCTCTGCTTTCTCCAGCAGGTTATGTCTCAAAACAATTGTTTTAGAGGGTAGATTGTATGATGGGGATCCCAATGCAATTTGAATGATTTATTTCAGTCCCTCGTCTTCTACTGTGTTTATTGGGCGGCAGTTTCTATCTATTTATCTAAAACATCGGTTAACGATTACTTGTTTGGTCAAAAGCCCGATTTGGCGCACATTACTGCAGTAACGCGGATTGGCGGATTGCAACATCAATAATGACCGGGTGTTTCTGTCCTATATACTCTCTAGTAACGTAAATAATGACCATGTGTTCGCTTTTATATGATAAACTTAAGACGAGCTGCTTCTATGGTATTTGAATTCGGTTTAGCAAACCGAAACCGAAACTTAATAAAGTGGTGCGTTAATTGCGTTAAATTATTTTAACGCGTTAAACATTTGAAATTAACGCATCAGATTAACGCGTTAAATATCCCAGCCCTACTATTTACCTGATATTAGATACACTGGTTAAGGCTCATTTACAAACCCTCATAGGTCTGACTCCCCCAAATCATGTCTACTGCCCTCCTCCTCCAGATACAACATCTGCTCTGATAGTTACATCCAGTTAAATCTCTACCACATCTAGTGATTGGAATCAACTAGTAAAGATGTGTGGTAATGTGGTTTAGGAAAAACCTTTCCTACAGGAGCCACTAGGTGGTGCTGATAGCATTGATAGCCAGAGCCTCTGCAGAGTTAGAAGTTGTCCGATATGCATGTTCGGTTTACGGCTTAGCAAGTAAACAAACGACCTTGTTTCAAGACATTACCTGTTATGTGTTTTACCTTATAAGTAGCGCTGGGATATTATTACAGGATGTAACGATGCTCTACGAGCCGGTTGAAAATGATACGATGACAAAATGTGACGATTGAAGTCGGAGATGTGAAAAAGCCCGCAGTACAGGTTTCTAACAGTAGGTGGCGCTGAAGCTGTTTACTTCGACCTCACTTTACAGGCGTTATAGCAGCAACTTGTCAAGCAGTAATGGTTATGTGAATACTGTCTGGATGAAGTGTACATATTGGCCATATCTTTATGTTAAAACACTTGACCTTTTGTGTGGGACCTTTATGCAGCCATCCTCTTCTAATGTTGCCACCAGGAAATAAACAGATCTGGTCACAATTTACACTGAACATGTGACACTGCATCTATGTCACCAGGACCCTTTATTATTTCAATAGGCAGTTTTGTAAAGAGTTCATCTGTCTTTTTATTGCTTATTGATGTTGCAGTTTTTGTATGCAGAGGTGGGAAAAGACAAGTGAATGACCTAGAAAACTTACTTTGATATAAAAAAGTATAGCAGCACAAACTAACATTTTAACAACACAAAGGGAGCACTTATGACTCAGCCCTATTTTCCTGAATCTTTGCGTTGGGTCGGGGGCCAACTTCACTCAGGTCTTAATGTTCACCTGGAATCACCTCACACAGAACGATCAACAAAGACCATCAGGAAAGATATTTAACAAACAATTTTATAATGAAAATAAAATATGTTCTGTACATTAAGACAATTTAGACATTTGATGTTTGTATTAATGTATTTATTTCTCTCTGTTGTTAAACAACCAACTCATAATATTTCCTGCATATGAAGAAGAAACTTCTTTGGGAAATTAGTTTAAAAGTGTTCTTGACACAGACAAAACTAAACTCTATGATGATTGGTTCCTTTCTCCTGTCGATCAACTCTCTTCACCAATGAGGTGCATGTCGTATTATGTGTTTAATCAGGAACCAAAGGCTCATCTTCACTCTGTTCCTCTTGGTTTTATTGAAACCTCTGTACATGCAAATTAGTAACTATATCTGGCTGTTCTATATGTTATCTGCAATATCAAATCAATCTGTATCCCCAGTCAATCATTCATACATTGATACAAGCAGACTGACAGATTAATCACTGAATAGGTGTCAGTATATTCACAGATCCATTATAAACACTGAACCCAGGATATAGTGGCTCAGTGAATGTGGTCTGGACTCTATGGAGGAGGGTCATTGTGTCAGAGACACTGTAGAAGGACAGAGTTCCTGCCCTGTGGTCCAGATACACTCCTACTCTGGATGAACAGGGAACTGGGATATCAGTCAGGGTATTTTTGTGGTAGAACCAGCAGTTGGATGTAGTGCAGGATAACACCCAGGACTTGTCATTAAGACCAAAACCACACTCATAACCACGTCCTTTTCTGTTGATCTTTTTATATGAGACGGCCACACCAACATGTTCCCCACTCCACTCCAGCTCCCAGTAATCAGCTCCAGACAGACCCTCTCTACTCAACACCTGGTAGTAGGAGGTGAATCTGTCTGGATGGTAAGGATATGACTGGACCTCATCACTCCATGTCACCTTGCTGTTCCCCTCAGACAGACGCAGGTTCTGATATGCTGTATTGAGATCCAATGTCAGCTGGCTGGAATCTGAGAAGATGAAAAACAAAGTCTGTGACCGTGTGTGTGTGTGTGTGTGTGTGTCTCACCATGTGTGTGATAGTATTTATATTATAAGAAACAGTATTTACATCCGTTACGGTTATGAATTTAATGTGAGTCTGTGTCAATGGTTGTGTGTGAAATCGAAAATGAATAGGTGTGATTGTGTTTGTGTCTGATTATATTTCCTCACATGTTAAGAAATCCTCTCTGGTCTTGGGCTCAGCAGGTGGTCCAATCTGAACTGTAGTTACTATGGAGACAGACAGACACATATATCACAGTCCACATTATTCATGTCCACTAGCATAATACATACAGGTAACTAGAGGATATATGAACTATGAGGAGAAACCATGTACTAACCACTAGATTAATATCATTATCCATATGGAGATGTGTGTGATGGTGTGTGTGTCAGTCTCACACGTATGTAAGTGTTTAGACATGTTTATATTCATGGTTGTGAGACCTAATAAGGATCAGCTGACGTCTCCTCTATGTTGTTATGTCAATACTGTTTCCTGAATATGCTGTTATCTGTAATTGAAAATTGAATAATATCATATGTTGGATTTTCTTAAAATAATTTGCCAACCTTTGCGTGACATTCTGTCCATTTTCTTTTTGCATACATTCTCAAGTTGATCTTTCAGTTCAGAGACTGATTTCTTCACATGTTCAAAGGAGATGTGTGGATAGACAGTGATGCTGGGTAAGACCTCAGATCCAGGAGAGACACAGAGAGACTGGAAACTCTTCAGAGAGGAATATCAGTAAGTTTTAAGAAAGAAAAACTTTGATGTAAGTTGAAGCCCATTTAACTGGTTAAGAAGTCAAGAGGAAGCCATTACAGAGTAGTCTAAGGTATGTTAGTGATGTCACCTGGAGGAAATGGATGTGATCCTCTGTGTGTGAGAGCTGCTTCAGCTCAACATCTCTCCTTCTCATCTCAGAGACCTCCTGTTCCAGTTTCTTTAAGAGTCCTTCAGCCCGACTCACTTCAGCCTTCTCCTGAGCTCTAATCAGCTCCTTCATCTCAGAGTGTCTTTTCTCAATGAAGCAGATGAGCTCAGTAAAGATCCTCTCACTGTCCTCCACTGCTGCCTGTGCAGAGTGCTGCATAAAGAGTAAAGCATGAAGCTCAGAGACAGGATTGTGTCAAGAGGCGGATAGAGTCCAATGTGTTATTGGGACCCTATAATGCTCAAAATGTGGTAAAAGTGAAGTGGTTCTGAATACTTTCTAAATATACTGTTTATATAGCAGCTCCAACACTCACCTTCATAGAGTCCACAGCCTTTCTCAGCTCCTGAATCTCCTTCTGTCTCTCCTGGATTCTCTTCTGGAATTCCTGACGTTTCTCTCCCAACTGTTTCTGAAGCGACATATGTCATGATTCACGGGTGTGTTCTGTGGGTTCATATGTTGGGTTCTTGTGTGTGCTTGTTTCTGTCTCCATCTTGTGGTTGTTCTTATTGTTTCTTCCTGGTGCCTGCCCTTCCCTTGTCATTTGTTCCTGCCATTTTACTCACCTGTTGCTTGTTAGTCCTCGTTTTGTTTAGTATTTAGTCTCCCCTGTGTCACTGTGTGAGTGTCGGGCATTGTTTAAGGTACGTTGTCTCTGTGTCGTCGTTGTTGCTTGTTCTGTTGTTACGTTTATGTTTACTGGTTCGGTGTTTTCGTAGACGTGTTATGTTTACTGTTGGTTGTAGTGTTCAGTTGCTTGATGTTCCCAGTTTGATTGTTTATCCATGTTCTCCGTGATGTTTATGTTCATTGTGTGTTTAGTTTATGTTATCTTGTTCTGGCATCTTCCTCTGTTTGACCTTTTGTTTTGTTCTCTTGTAATGTTTAAGCTCCCGGTCGAAAGGACTCCTCGTGTGTGCCTGTTTGCCTGTCCAGAGTTTAATAAACCCCAATACTAAAAACACCTCTGCGCTTGTGTCCTCCAATTGCTTGGAAGCCCAACTATTACAACATACAGGTTAGGAAATGTAAACATTGTAGACATTTAACTACATGAAAATGTATCCATAGTTCAATGACAAAACAAAATAATCCAGATATTTTGAAGATACATAACAGTTGTAGATAATAAAAAAAGTTACACTGTTGGCGATGAATTAAAAATGTAAGACATCAGTATTTCTGTTGTTTCACAACTAGTAAAGAGTTACTCTCCGCCTCGATGTTGGTCATGGCCTGCCCATCAAATATTTAAAATATTACTTCCAAAACATGATTTGCTAATAAATATTAATTTGGGAGTGTGTATTGAAATTAAACTATTGAGACTGAACTGTCATATCAGGTCTGGGACCTTGACTCGGCAGAATCCCCAGGTTATAACATAACCAAGACCCAGGTGACCCAGAGACGCTGTCACGCCGGCTTAGCGTCATAGCCGACGAGGTGTGCATGTGTGTAGTAAAGGAGGCAGGCACAGGCTCAGTATAGGTTGGTTGTAGTTTACTCTATGTTCTCTTTGGAACGCAACTCAAACTGAATAGTACACACTTGTACTTGGCAAAACAACAAAAGGAGCATCACAGCGCTTAACTGTAAACGAGCCACTAACTAGGGCTCAATAGGTTTACCAGACATGTAATATAACGCTGTGTGGCGTGTACAAACACACAACAGGAAACAATACCACACAAGGACGTGACCCAACAGAGGAAGCCTATATAGGAGACTAATGGGGAATGAACACCAGGTGTGTGTAATGATGAGACCTGACCCAACAGAGGAAGCCTATATAGGAGACTAATGGGGAATGAACACCAGGTGTGTGTAATGATGAGACCTGACCCAACAGAGGAAGCCTATATAGGAGACTAATGGGGAATGAACACCAGGTGTGTGTAATGATGAGACCTGACCCAACAGAGGAAGCCTATATAGGAGACTAATGGGGAATGTACACCAGGTGTGTGTAATGATGAGACCTGACACAACAGAGGAAGCCTATATAGGAGACTAATGGGGAATGAACACCAGGTGTGTGCAATAGACAGGACTAGACAAAGTGACTAATGAGGGGGCGGCGGCCGCTAATACGTTGGCGACGACGAACGACGAAACCCGCCCTCAGAGGGCAGTGGAGCTGTGCCAGAAGGAGTTATCACAGACGAATCAATTTGAACCTGATTTTTTGCCAAATCAGGTCAAGTTGGATTGGAGCCGAGTCAATGGAGGAGGGAGAGAGGATGTCTGATTGGTTCTTAGACCACATGTGACTCACAATATTAGACCTGTAGTCAGACACCCAAACACTCAGTTTGCCGTAAAAAAATATGTATATACACAAACTCACAAATTTTCACGGATGCACCTGTGGGCACTGCAAAATCGTGCCATCTAAAGAGAATGTGTGCTGTAGAGATGCTATGAATGTATGTGGAGAAGGCAAATATTACTTAACTTAGACAACATTGTTGAGCTCTTGTATGCTGTCCAACAATATTTGAATATTTACTAGGAAAACATTTTTTATCAATAATCCATTCCCACAATGGCACTTTCATATTATCCTTTGATCCTTTGTGGTGGTACAGCCCAGCACACCTGTAAGGAAGTGTATCTCATACAGGCTCCTCCCTTGAGTCACGTAGGGACACCTCTTTCCAAAGCTTCTATGTCAAAATGGCAGTTTAGAAACAAGTGGGGGGGAAAGGGCTCAATTTTGTTCACAATAATTGACGTGTTAGAATACAAATTATAATTATTCCTAAGTTTAACAAACTGATGAGCACTGGGTTGAAATTAAAATAAATATAAAAAGAAAACACAATAAATCTATGTATGTATTCTATTCACAGTTCTTAATTAAGCAGGGCCACATCTTGCTTGTTCAGTCCCAGTATTCTTCCTCCTAGATTAGTTCCTTCTATTTGATAATTAGGACTCTGATGCCATTCTCTGATCTGCCGATCATAAATTATCTAAATGGTTGTTAGTTGCAGCCCAATACTTTATTATTGACTGTTTATTTAGTATTCTTTAAAACCTTTGGGAGTTTGATATTTTTGCTGATCCAGTATTAACACCTAATAAGCAAAAATGTCCTTAAAAGGAATTACGTATAAGAACAGTTAATTCATAATTATATTTAGAAAAATAATTTCACATCTTACCATTTTCTCAGTCCTTTCTGCTGCAGCTGAGACTGTATCATGGCCTTTATGTTCATCCATTGTACAAAGATAACAGATACACTGCAGATCAGTACGACAGTAAACCTCCAGTAGTTTGTCATGATGAGAGCAGATCTTCTCCTGTAGTTGTGTGGAGGCTTGGACCAACTTGTGCTTCTTAAAGGCAGGAGATTCATAGTGTGGCTGAAGGTGAGTCTCACAGTAAGAGGCCAGACACACCAGACAGGACTTGACGGCTTTGAGTTTTCTCCCAGTGCAGAAATCACACTCCACATCTCCAGGTCCAGCAGAATAATGACCAGGAGGAGATTGGAGTTTTGTCTTCTTCAGATTCTCCACCAATTCAGACAGGATTGTGTTCCTATTTAAAACAGGTCTTGGTATGAAGGTCTGTCTGCATTGGGGGCAGCTGTAGATTCCCTTGTCATCTTCCTGATCCAAGCAGTCCTTAATACAGCCCATACAGTAGCTGTGTCCACAGGGAATAGTCACTGGATCCTTTAGTAGATCTAAACAGATCGAACAACTGATTGCCTCTGCCATTTTTACTCAAACACCAACAGAGCTATGGAACCAAAGATACATTTCCTATTCATTTAACCGTTTAATATCTAAAGGAGTGGTTTGTTTTCTGTGACTTCCTGGCATGTGGTTCGACCTGTTAATGGGCGAGTCTTTTGATAAGGTACATTTACAGTGTGGAACTGGGGTTTATAGGACACTTTGATGTTTGTTGTAAAAGAACAGTTGAGTCAAGCTCTTCACTCATAAAGTTCAAAGGTGAAAGAGTCAGTATTATGATCACGTCCATTCATAGTTCTGACACCAGGAAGTACAGTCGATCTATTGATTAGGACAAAGTTCACTATCACACTAAAGCATATCAATTTGCATAGTCATCATCCCTTTACCATTATTTATTAACAGAATATGATGAGGTGCACTCTCTGGTCCGAATAATGCCCATTCAGATTTCAATTGGTGCCATGACCCATTTCCTGTTCATACACCACCTATGGCACTCCCACCTGCTCCTGGATCGGGACTCCACATGCAGTCTGGGTCGCCATGGGGCAGTCCAAAGGTCCACCTTAGCTGTTGCATTGACAACCTGACATATCCCGATATTGTCATGGACATTCTGGCACTTTGTTTGACGGTCTGTCTGTTTAATTCCAATCCCTGGTATACGCATCACATCCTGCGTTGTCCTTCAATTCCGGCTGTAGTCCCTTGAGCTTTCTCATTGCTTCTGGGAATAATCAATGAAGAACTCCTGAAGCAGTCGCCACTCGAACACAAACTCCCTTCTGTCGTTTGGGCATGGTGGGCTGCAACTTCCTGCCACCCCACAACCAATAGAAATAAATGACAAAACAACTGTCTGATTGGTGCATATTTCTGATGAGTTACTGAGCCCACCATGGACCCTGTTGTCTGATAGAGTGCTCTATGTGGTGTTTCAACATTCAATGACATATTCAATCTAAATGTCACATTCTATCACAATATGCCTTAAAATGCAATCATTATGCAATCCCTTTATTTTATTCAAACACTCAAAAGGTATTTCAAAAGCTCTTTTTGAATTTAAATGTTTGCAATAATCTCTTCATCCTTCATGGTTATGGAACTTATCATGTTGTACTCTCCTGGATGACAGTGGGGTGTTTCTCTGATTACCTTGTATGGGTCCTCTCACCTGGATGACAGTGGGGTGTTTATCTGATTACCTTGTATGGGTCGTCTCGCCTGGGCTCATTTCACTTTCATCAAAACATTCACATCTATACCCACTCTCTCTGCACCACTGGTCTGGAGATCTCTTATTCTCATTCTGGCTCCATTTCTCAGAAATTGCTAACTTTATGTGTAGCAGTTAGTTGTCTTTGGCTTTGTGGCTTTGAGTTCCATTTCTAATTGTTTTAGAGAGGACACTCCTCCTTCAGATACAACATCTGCTCTACAAATACAACAGAAACTACTTCTAATCTACTTTTGTCACCATTGCCACTTCTTTAGAACTAATCTCTAACACATTTGTGCTAAATGCTTTAGTTAACAGGGGAACCTGACAGGACATATGAGGACTCAACCTGTCTTCTTCAGATTCTCCCCCAATTCAGACAGGATTGTGTTCCTATTTAAAACAGGTCTTGGTATGAAGGTCTGTCTGCATTGGGGGCAGCTGTAGATTCCCTTGTCATCTTCCTGATCAAAAAAGTCTTTAATACAGCCCATACAGTAGCTGTGTCCACAGGGAATAGTCACTGGATCCTTCAGTAGATCTAAACAGATCGAACAACTCATTGAGCTCATGGCCTCTGCCATTTGTACACAAACACCAACGGAGCTAAAGAACTACTAGAGATACGTTTCATTTACTGTTGTATTCTGTATAAGGAGTGGTTTGCTTGCAGTCACTTCCTTGTTATGGTGAACTCAGCAGTCAAATACAAGGTCTGGCCAGTAGAGGGCATAGTGCTCTAACAGGTTTTGGAACCAACTCGATCAATATGAATCAAACGTAATCCCAGATACTTGTAGTAGAGACGGAGTTCGTTTAGGGAGGCTGGGAGCTCATCTCTCTGGCCAACCCAAAATCAGCTTCACGCCTTCACCAGCTCAGGACCCGCCCAGAGAAGGTTCTCTGGTCGCAGTGAAAGTAACATGAGAAGTTAACTGGGCATGTCACACTAATGAATGATTAGCACATTATTAGACATGGAGCATATACTAATGAATTATTAGCACATTATCAGACATGGAGCCTATAATAATGAATTATTAGCACATTATTAGACATGTCAGATATATTAATGAACTATTAGCACATTATCAGACATGGAGCATATACTAATGAATTATTAGCACATTATCAGACATGGAGCCTATAATAATGAATTATTAGCACATTATTAGACATGTCAGATGTATTAATGAACTATTAGCACATTATCAGACATGGAGCATATACTAATGAATTATTAGCACATTATCAGACATGGAGCCTATAATAATGAATTATTAGCACATTATCAGACATGTTGGATATATGAATGAATTATAAGCACATTAATTGAGAGACCTGGTGCTCCATTGTAGGCGGTTACATGTGACTCATAAGTTAAATGAACATTATGACAGATGGATAATGGTCTCCAATCACGGATGCGTGACGTCGATTTATTAAAGACCGCAGAGCAATGGTCAAAGGTTGGCAACGGGAGATCAGATATGGGTCGAAGGCATGTTGACGATAAGTGAAGACCAGTCCAGGGTGCACGCAGGTAGTTAATACCGGTGATCACTATTTGAAGTACAGGCAAAGATCAGGCTCAGAAGAAATGGCAGGCAGAAACAGGTGGTACACAGTAGTAGACAGTCTGAGAATAATCTCACAGTAAAACGCTGAGCAGGGTTCAAAACTAACAATAACAAGCACTGAGGTGGCTATTTGAATGATTAAAGATAACAGGTGTTACAAAACTTAGGCAATGGGATCATTATTCCTCATATCTGCTGGTTGAGGGCATAATGACGCAGGCAATGCAGGTAGCCGATGAGAGGACCTTACAATAAGGTCCAACAACCATCAGATCTGGTCCTGTTCTGGTTCTGTTCTCTAGAACATCGACCATGTTTATTACCCCAAAAAGCACCGGATCTATGACACTGACATGGCCGATTTACGTCCAGAGATCTGTGGTGTGAAAGAGAGATCAGAGTCTGTCAGCAGTAGGCTACATTTTAAGTCATCAGTAGCAATAAATGAATTCCCTATACTTTAAGCTACCACATCTAATGATTCCAATTGGTGATTTGGTTCAAAGAATATGGGGAAAGACACAAGTAGGTGCTCATTCTGAAGTGGGGGGCTCATTGCCAGAATATTTTTTGGCTATTATCTATATCATAGTGGGTAAATAAGTTTACCCCTTCTTCAATAGCTGGTGTTGCCCCCTTTTGGTTGAAATTGTTAATTTAGCCGTTTCTTATAACTTTCCAAACAGCATTTGCACAGTATTTTTATTTCTTAACTGTAATAGTCATGTCCAACTATGCAAAAGAAAAGGACAACTTTCCAGGGTGTGTACTACTCTTTTAACCGACCGTACTTTGCTGGGACCCCATATAGCTATAGGGGTATTCACAAGCCATGAGAAACACTTTCCCTCAAATGTATTCAAAATGTTGGTATAAATGGCCACAGTGTTTTGGGAGCTCCTATAAACTAGTTAATGCATTTGTCTTATCTTAAATGATGCTGTGTGTATTTATATATCTAGTTAAATATCTGCTGCAAAGTTCTCCAAGTTTTGTCAGCTGAGCCTAGCATTCGAGCGTTTAACTAATATTAGCTCAGCCCTGTGTGCTTCACTCAGTGGGGATGGTGTCAATTACTGCACGTGCACTACCAAAACAGGCAGAGGCCATAACCGTCATGGTTATGGTTTAACAGTATCGGTTATCAGTGTGAAGGTGCGATGCAGCTGATCAGGATATCTGAGCTACAGGACTAACAGGGAAGAAGGTCAATGTTGAGGATGCAAGTACTGCTTTGTGTCAGCAGTCACGGTAACACTGTGATGTGGAGAAAGTGTAACAAATACAGACACATTACACATATTTGGAGTATTTGTGGGCCTAAACACAGCATTTATAGTGTGTGTCACTCAGCCTTTTGAGCCTCTACTCTTAATAAATTTCAGAAGTGTGTAGCTTATGAGCATATATTTGGAAATGGGTTGAGAATAAATGAGATAACGTTGGTACATTTAAGAAAAATACATCCGGGGGTGAGGTATATTTGCACAAATACCATGACTGGATCTCTTCTTAGTGTTATTTTGGCAGTACAGCAAAAACCCAAGAGGCCTAATTAAGCTATTATAAACTAGTGACAAATACAGATAGAGCTGTATCCATTCTTTTCCGAAGACCAGGAATAGGCCTACATGTGAAAAGGCTACAAGGCAGATACCCTAGTGCTCGTTGGATAAAAGGTCCCTCCCCCCTTGTCGCGTCATCACGACGCACAGAACGTCACCGCGCATGTCGCTCTCCTTGGTTTTGACGCCCATTGGTGGGTGAGTTGGAATGCGTTTGATCCGCTCCCCGGGGGAAGCCACGCAAATGACCCGCACAATGATGCGGTAGCCGGGCACCAACAACCACCAGGGACCAGATGCACAGACCTATTTGGAAATGCATGTTCACCCGGGCATATTTTTCACGTCATAATTTCGCATACTATCTTTTTAGTTAATTTGGCATCTGGTTAATTGGTGCATAAACCAAACAAAAATAAATACCCGATCTGTTTTTCCCAATCGGACAGTGGAGTCGATGGCGCTAAGGACCTTCAAGGGTAACCTCTCGTCGCATTAATAATAGCTGTTCGGGTGTATATTTAGATAGCTTATAGTCAGTACTGAGAACAGCACGGTACCAATGGAAACCAGCGGTCATCAGTCTCTGATGAGGTGCGTTATTGGAACAACTTGGTTTTCAATAGTTCTCTTCTCAATATTTTCCGATGGTGTATTCAGGTTCTGTCAACTGTGTCTCGGGTCGATCTGGGATTTGTTCAACATTGTTCTATAACCATGTTGGCCAACGCATATGTTCTTGAATAATGCACATGTCATTCTCTGCTACAAAGACATCCCTTTATTTATGTATATTCATGAGCAATTACTTGTGATCTGGTCATTTGTTCAAGTATATTCAATAGTCAAACAAGGGCACTTCAACATGAACCAAAGGCGAACAATATCAATCGGGTTACTAATGCCATATCAACTGGCTGCAACCATAAATGTATTATAGGTTACTTATTTATCACGCATTTATAACCACGATTGAGTGCATTAGCACTTGTGAAATCAGAGGATATTGACCCGATGGACTGCTTTCCTTTGGTCCACTTATGGTGAAGATATGTGCAGTGTGATGTAAGATCCCGGTGGCCCTGCCCTCTTCGGTTGGATCCGAACTCATATGTCAAAATGGCACTACTCCAGGATCTCTAGTCTCTGGTCAGTATCTGATGGGGTCTCCATGTTAATCTATTGAATGTAAGTGGACATACATGTTATAGGCACTGATTGGTGCCAACTGCTGTATTAGTGTTTGTTGTTTATTAATATGTTAATATATGTGAATATTTTATTTATTACACTAATAGCTTCGTAATATCTAATTTTGGAACCGTAATGTGTATATATGTATATGAAGGCTACCATATTTTTTTTTACATTTTATTATATTATTGTTTTCTTTTATTATAACTACGTCCTATGCCTCCTGCTCCTACCCGTTTTCTAATCTTAACGTAAAATCTCTTGGTTCGCTCTTTGTAGTTATTGTAGTTGTCCCATGTGGACTGGGATATGTCCTGTTAGTTTTTCACCATTTCCGCTGATTTACGTTGTTGGTGCAATATTCTGTTGGCCTTAGGTTGGTCCCCCAGCCTGCTTTCACGTCGCAAAAAAATTAAACTAACATTTTCTAACACATTTGTTGCAACGGTATTAATTATGTTTGTGAACATGTTTCCTTGACTGAGTACATGTAACTATTCCTCAAGAAAAAATCCTTGAGATAATTTTTTTCTGACTAGATTAATCTCCCACCACTTTATCAGTTCCACCTAGTCATTTATTGACAGATCTCGGAACCACTACAAACTCTGTGACTTACTGGGCAGTACCTGTACCTGGAGCCGCTCAAATCAGAACCCAAAAGAAGCTCCTGGCATAGCCTAAATATTAATCTGTAAGACACGCGTAATTCTAATGGCAACAAACAAACTAACGAAATGTTAGCGGACTGCTGCAAATTAAAATGTGTTCTCAGCCAATTTAACTGGTAAAATATTGGTAAATATTTATTCAGACAGTTTGTAAATATTCTAAAGACTTGATTTCTTGATTTCCAGACTCCTAAGTATCCAATGTAAAATACAGATGGTCCCAAGAACTATAAAGAAAAACAGTTCTCCTACTCACATTGTCATAACGTTGTGTCAAACCAACCATTTCCTATCGTCTTTCCTAGGTCACATCCTTGCTGACCAAACATGGCCGCCCCGTCCGCCACATCCCCGGCCCCTTCCAAACGCTTCCTGGTTTTCTTCGACTTTGACGAGACCATTGTCAACGAGAGCAGCGACGACGCCGTGGTGCGCGCCGCTCCGGGCCAGCGGCTACCCGATTGGCTGAGCCGGTCATACCGCGAGGGCCACTACAACGAGCAAATGCAGCGGATCCTGGCCTACTTGGCCGAACACAGCGTCACCGAGGACTCCATCCGATCCATGGTGGAGAACATTCCCCCTACGCCGGGCCTGCTCACCCTCTTCCAGTACCTCCAAGCCCACAAGCAGGACTTTGAGTCGGTGGTCGTCTCCGACGCCAACGTGTACTTCATCGAGGCGTGGCTGGAGAGGGCCGGCGTGCGCCACCTCTTCCATAGGATCTTCACCAACCCGGCCAGCTTTGACGCCGACGGGCATCTGGTTCTTCTGCCCTTCCACGCCCACGGCTGTCAGCGGTGCCCCGAGAACATGTGCAAGCAGGTCATTGTTCGGGAGTACCTGGAGAGGAGGCTGCAGGAGCGCGCCGGCTGCCCCTTCCAGAGGGTGTTCTACGTGGGAGACGGGGCCAACGACATCTGCCCCATGCTGGCCCTGGGGCCCCGCGACACGGCCTTCCCCAGGAGGAACTTCCCCATGCACCGGCTGTTGCAGAAGATGCAGGAGGCTGAGACGGAGGTCCTCAAGGTCAGCGTGGTGCCCTGGGCCACCGGGCAGGACGTGGTGGACTGCCTTAAAAGACTAGAGAAGGAGAGATGAGATTAACACTGTAGCTAGGCTGGTCCCGGAGTCATTCGAGCTGTCTTGGCAGTCAAGAGCATGGTCAAGATTATGGTCAAGAGCATGGTCAGGATTACGGTCAAGAGCATGTCACACAGTACAAACAGATATGGGACACAGCTCAGATCCCCAGGGTAGGAACGAACAAAAGAGAACTTCCAAAATCTACATTTTTACTGTTAAACTGTTAAACTGTTATGAAAGTGTATGGGGGCAAATGAGGTTACGCAAATTTAATTTTTCCAGGTGCTAGAGATCAAAGATTTTTTTCTTAATTTTTTTGTTGAATCGACGTTAGGGTCAAAACACTAGAAAGGGAAATTGAGTATCTTGAGTCATCATATTTGGTGTACAATTATTATGTGGCATCTCTCTATGCATGCAGAACATTCAATTTTGGTCCAGTCCAGGAAATCGTCACAAGTCAGTCATGTCTTCACCACCAAGCAAAACTACAGTCTAAATAGGTATGTCCAGACTACAGTCTTATATTTACAATATGTCCAGACTACAGTCTAATATTTACAATATTTCTAGACTACAGTATAATATTTACAATAGGTATGTCCAGACTACAGTCTAATATTTACAATAGGTATGTCCAGGCTACAGTCTAATATTTACAATATGTCTAGACTACAGTCTAATATTTACAATAGGTATGTCCAGACTACAGTCTAATAATTACAATATGTCCAGACTACAGCCTAATATTTACAATAGGTATGTCCAGACTACAGTGTAATATTTACAATATGTCCCGACTACAGTCTAATATTTACAATAGGTATGTCCAGACTACAGTCTAATATTTACAATAGGTATGTCCAGGCTACAGTCTAATATTTACAATATGTCTAGACTACAGTCTCATATTTACAATAGATATGTCCAGACTACAGTCTAATATTTACAATAGGTATGTCCAGACTACAGTCTAATATTTACAATAGGTATGTCCAGGCTACAGTCTAATATTTACAATATGTCTAGACTACAGTCTCATATTTACAATAGATATGTCCAGACTACAGTCTAATATTTACAATAGGTATGTCCAGACTACAGTCTAATATTTACAATAGGTATGTCCAGGCTACAGTCTAATATTTACAATATGTCTAGACTACAGTCTAATATTTACAATATGTATGTCTAGGTACAGTTCACAATAGGTATTTGCAATAGGTATGTCTAGGTACAGTCTAATATTCTAATAAGTATCTCTATGCTGTCAGTTTACCCCAGCACAAATAAATATGATAAGTTGCAGGTATAGTGCATATTTCATAAAGAATTTGAAGCATCCTTGTGCCTGTTTGATGACAAGTTGACACACGTTGACCAGTAGAACTTGGTGTTACAACACGGTCAGACACAAAAGCCCATAGAGACAGTGGCTATCCAGGACAAGGCTTGGTATAGATGACAAAAGAGATAGCACACACACGCTGACATCTAATATACGGTATGGATGTACAAAGGTAATGTACACCAACCTGGGATGCCAAGTGAAAACCCACACAGCCAAGTGCTTATCCAGTAACTCCTAACACTGTGAGAAACACAAGAAACACTTGAGACGTGGAATCTGTATGCAGTCCCACACCAGTCGCTCTGTTGACATTTGAGTGCTTTTGACCTTGGACAATGTTTCCGTAGTCATTGGAAACCTTTGGCTTAGCTCAAAGCTTCATGTATATCCAGACATCGTTAACTTAAAGGAAACTCAGAGACTTTGCATGGGAGTCTAATTATCTTTGAGTCAACAGCTGTCCACAGGTGAGCTACAGTTCACACGAAAGAAGATAATGAAACGTTGTCCTCCAGAACTGGTTAGCAGAGACGACCGGGGGTTTAGAAAGAAACCTGTATTTACATGGCGGAGGGCAAACATGTCCAACCGTGTTTAACTAGTACAAACCAGTGCACTATTTTAGTGCAACTTCCCACTCTTGAGTCTACCTGTATGTTTGAGCGGACGACATTTCACCCATGGATAGGTAAACCTACGGTCGGATAAGTGTGTGCTCTGATCGAAACCCAAGGGCTTCTTTGAAAATGAACAAACGGACATGTTATAATATTCCACTACTGAGACAGTTGCAGTTGTGACAATGGCATCATCTCTTATCAGACCGTAGGTTCACTTGCTTCGTCCCATACGTGTGAATCAAGCTCATCTGAAAAACATCGTTGACATCCTCAAGTATTTGTACATCTTCGAGCTTCTGCAGAGCTTTTGAAACCAACAATTTGGCTAATAGAAACTTATTGGGAAATCAGGCTAACTTATAGACCTCGCGAATATTGGATGTTCATGCACTCATTTGACCCTTGGTCTCTCAGGGAGTGATTGACAATGCGTAGAGTTTGCTGTATTTTAGTAATACTAGCCATTAATAAAAACATTATTGTATATATTAGTAGCATATCAACTAAAGTTATGTGATAACGTTAGCACGCTCCTTGGAAAGTTGTCTTTTTAGTTTTTTACATTTCTGCACATGAGGAAATGTAATCCTCGCTTCAACACAACTGAACAAAAGTAACTTATTTTAACAAATCACAGTGAAAGATAATGCTTGCAATAATTTATTGATCTAAACGGAAATATCAAAGTGTGTTAGAAAGTGCACCCCAAGAGTTCTATAGCTGGTGTGGCCTGCTTTGGTTGAAATAACTTAATTTAGCAATTTCTTATACATTTCTAACAGTATCTTCCATTGACTGCTAGAAATGTGCTCACTCTTCTTTCCAGTAGTGTGTCGACTGTTTTAGGACTTTCTTCCCTGCACAGCCTGTTTCATGTCCCCTAAGATCCATGGTCAGTTTCAGGTTTTTTACAGATCATTATTTCTGTGTTATGTTTAATCGGGTAACCTTCATTAATGAATGTGGTGGGAATTTTAGCTGTAATAGCTATGTCCAAATATGCAAAAGAAAGGACAGAGAACAATTTTCCAGAGAGTGTACCTACCTTTTCATCCGACTGTACTTGACTAACAATCAGTTGAATACTTTCATTCAAATGTGTTCCAAAAGTCGGTACAAAAGGCGACAGGGTTTTGGGTGCTCCTATAAGCTAATATATATGAATTTACCTTGAAAATCATGCTAAGTGTGTTTGTTAAGCTGGACAGCTGCTGCACAGCTCCTCCTTGTTATGTCAGGCATTACCCCTTTGGCAATACTGTACCGATCCTCACTGTTTAAGAAACTTTATACTGTGTACTGCACTTCATGTATTAGCTCGTTTAATCTTAAAGATTTGTGTGTAATGTACTATTGTATTACCAACAGGAATATAAAGCCATTAACAAACTGTTTTTTTTCTGTTTTGTAATCATCAGTGGGGTTGTATATTATATATATATATATCTTTTTTTTTTTGATGAATGGATTACATAGATCTTTGAAAAAATGGAGTTGAATCGTTGGCACAACATTTCAAGCTTCATGCCAACCTTTAACACACTAAATATGTCCCTGCTGTCCACTATTTTCAGACAGTGATCATCTATGTCCATGACCTCTCATGAAAGAGTTTTCGTTTGATACTACAAGGTTGAAACACACATGCACATAAATCAAATCTCCACAAGGTGGCGTCGGTTGAACACTTTCAAATTTTGCAAAACCAAAACTTCTGATGGCAAACATAAACAAACCAAGTTCACACATATCCACAATAACGTGTTATTACAATGTACAATTTACGTAGAACAGCACAAATAGACGAACGGAATGATGGCAAAACCTACCTCTGTCACCTACATTGAATAAAGATTCAAAATACACTCAATATACAATTGTTCAAACGGGTATATGGGTGACTTTAGAGTGAGATGAGATGCTGCTTTAATTCGCTCAGTAATATGACTCAGCAAACACACAAGCACACACTTGACAATGACAATAATTTTTCTTTCCGCTGCGTCTTGAACCCCTCTGTGTAAACCTCCCAGCTTTTCTTCATATCTCTCTTTCTGCCTCCACACACAGTTCTATCTACTTCTCTGACTCTAGCTCTTTTCAGTCAGGCTATACCGTGTAGCGTAAAAAGCAGTAAAACAAATTGCTTCATAGAAAGAACAAATTATTATTTACTTACTACAATTTATGTTGGACCTAAACACAGTTTTACGTGATCACATTTACAATGTCTGTGTGTGTATTGCCTACTGTTCAAGTGCTGAATGAAAAGATGTGTGACTAAAATGTAAATGTGAATGACTTAGTGGGATAACAATAGAGTTGTAAAGTGGATTAGCAGGAAGCACATGAGAAATGATGACAAATTGTCTCTGTTCAATGTTGAACTTGGACCAGAGCACTCGGATCCAGTTATTAGGAGCAGTCAATTCTCAATCTAAAACGACCTCCTGACAACAACTTAAGGAATCCCACTTGTCGAGGCATTTTAAGACCCAATGGCGTCTTGGGATTGAAGATAACCCAATCGATTTAGTGCGATTCAATTACTCATGAGGCGATAGATAACTCAGTCACGGAACTCAGAGCTCTTAAGAGGTCACTTTGAATTATAACCCCCAAGCTTTCCTTTGCCAAAGTGCAATCAGGCTGATTAGGTCTGAAGAGTTCGCCCCTTTGTTTTAAATGATTTCTGTCTACCAGTTTTACACCTGTACACATTATGCCAGAGGTTAAGCTAATAGCTAGGAATGTTATTCATATTGATATTGTATACTCGGCAGCAGAAATCAATATCCAACTGTAACGCAGCGCTAGTGAGAGATAGCAGAGAGACAATAGGCTCCGTAATTTGACGTCTCTTCAATTTCTTTAGTCCAGGGTCGAGCTGGGACAATTTGGCCACCCAATCATCCTCAACCAAAGCATCAGTATGGGGTCCAATTATAAAATGTTTCAGCAAAGAATTGATTTAAAAAAACATTACAATTTATGAAATGTTGTCAAACTTAATTTCCACTATTCTTACTTACTACATCCCTTGTTTTTTTGATAAAGATGCCCAGATCTCGAATGAATAAAATGTAATGGCACAGAAAGATGGGCTAAAGCTGGAATGTGTGAGCATGTGTAATGGCACCGTGCACATTGAGTGAAACACATTCTCTGGCGAGGCAAAGCAGTCCTTGTAGTCATCTTGGACAATATTGGGTTTACTGGTGCAGTAATTGCAAGAAACTGACCTCATATTAAAGTCTACTGGGTCGTGATGCTAATATGCTGCTCATACATTCCCTTTCCGCCAACACTGGATACAAGTAGAACTTAAAATGTTCATTCAAATTGGTAAATTAGAATTTTTTAATTGTTTTCAGTTGAGTCAATAGCAATAAATATTTCAATGTAACAACTAAAGGCAGTTTCTATTGTCTAAACAACACCCAGACCATAACGCCTACAGTATCCTGAGTACTGTGACACCCAACCATAACCCAACTTTATTGATTTTATAAACCCTAATTAAAACCATAACCCTAACCTACTAACCTACATACTTCAATTCACAACCTTAACCATAACAGTGTGGTACCCTCAACCCAAATCTATGTAATCAGTGACCTTAATTGTGTGTAGAACACAACCCTTAAGTGTGCAAACAGACTTAAAATAAACCTGATTCTGATTTTTTGTATAAATCCCTGACAACTGTATCATTAACAGGATGTGCTAGCCGGTTGTATTTTGAATTTTAACATGAGTCAAGCCTCATAGGGTCATAGACCCACATGTTACGTGTCTCCTGGCCCGGGGCCACGTGGTGTTTTCCGGGAGAAGTTCGTCCTCAGCTCCCCAGTGCATCTTCCTGACTCCTGCGAGCTCTGGACTCATCCGTGGTAACGGCTCCTCCGGAAAACGACTCGTTTCTCTTTCAGATATAAACTCAGCTGCTTTATCGGTACATTGTATAGTTCGTTTGGGATATAAAAACAATTTAGTTGAACCCGTGCAAAACACATGGACTTGGGTTGAGAGCAGTAGTATCCAAACTGATGCCAGATGTGCTGAAGAAACAGGATGGAAAAGAAAACTAGTTCACTGCGTGTTTTGGGACCGAGCACATCCCGTGTTTTGTGCTTTTAATTATGAGTTAGCCGTTTGAAGTCCTATATTTTTAGGTTTAATATTTAGAATATGTATAATAGAATATGTGTGTGTGTAAGTTATAAGTTGTAAAAAAACAAAATATGACGGTATATCAGTCGATATCGTTGGTATCTAGACGACGCCAAGTTCACGTTTGGACAATTAAGGTAAGATTTGTTAGCTTTAATTTGCTTTAATTGCTTTTTATTTGACGCATTTTGATTGCTCGTTTGCCTAAGTTACCTTTGTGAGATAGTATTTCTAATTAATGCAGGTTTAATTAAACATGTTTGACCAACTTTCCTATGTGTGGTTGAAGTGTGCTAGCTAGCCAGTATACTAAACTACATCCTGTGACTTTAGATCTAATATATATTATATAATAATATAGGAAACATATCTAATATATATTAGGTCTAATATAGCAAACAATGATGCGTTTGCGTGCATATGCAGTGCTTCTACTAAATCACAGTAAATGGGTTGTAACATCATAATAAGTGCACATATTGCTGTATTTCAGGAGACTGAAATTTATTAACTGTAGCTTTCTGGTGGTAAAGCCTGGTGAGACAGTAGAATGAATGGCAGCATTTGTCTCAAAAAGAAATGTGTTCAAATGTAGCTTTTGCAACACTTTTTAGTCTCTTTTGGACCTGTTTCTATTATTTCTTATTTATTTACCCTTTCCACATATATATAGACATATGCATTTTAACACATCAAGAATGAAGATCGTTCAAAAACTGGTTATTTGGGAGAATAGGAGAAAATGCGATTATTTCCTTTGATGTGACAGGCATTCTGCTTGAGCCAACGGGTGTAAATATCCGTATTGTATTGCTGAATAAATCCACACTTTATAATTTTCAGTATTGCATTTCTAACTCCCAGGTTCAGACATCAGCCTACCATATTGAATTTTCAGAGCTATATCGGGACTATCTTGACACCATTTCTTTTTGTTTCCAGGTCTTTGTGCTTTGAAGTCCCCCAGCTGATTGACATCTAAAACTGAAGTAGACAGGTAATAATTATTATGCCCTCATACTTTAGATATTTAATGTCTGATCTTTAGCCTTAACCTTGGCAGAAGTAAAAAGTGTGATTTTGGTAGCAAAAGATTTTAAGAAAGAAGGCTCAAAATATCGGAAGATTTGATAAACTATTCAAAGGCATGTGTTCTTTTCTTATGCTTGCACTGGACCTTTCGCAGGCTTGCGCGCCAACCCATGTCTGGTTAAAGGCGCGGTGTTGGTCGAGTCTGGACCTTGGTCCGCTCTTGGTCTGCCCTTGGACCTGGGATACTGGCTTAAGTCCTGACCTTAGCCTGGCACTAGCCTTGACCATAACCCTGGCTTATTGCAATACTTAACTATCCTTTGACTCTCTGCTTCTAACACTGGCTCTTGCCCTGAACAAATATCTAAACTTAGTCACAGCCTAGGGCCTGGAATACGTACAGGGATAACTAACAGCCTGACCGAAAATCACGCATGTTCCACGTCATTTCCCTCCCGGAACACCAGAGCTTCGGGAACAATTCAAAAAGAACGTCAGAACTATTGTTTTTTGAACAGTGGTATCACTCATTGTCTAGTTGTCCTGTAGGATGGAATGCTTCTTTTCCTCTTATGAATACGTCGTAAATCAAATGGGTCTGAACCAGAACATTATGGTTAGTTATAAGAAATGCCAAGCCTTTATTGGTTCTGGGTTGATAGATTTATTTCCGTGGAGACATTTTACCCATTAGGACCTGCTTTGAAAAGCGACTTACAGTTAATAACTGTATTTCAAGTCGTCTAGGTGTATCTGTTTTAAGGATACATTGGAAATAACTGTGGCTTGATTATTGTTCAGTTTATTAAGTAAATGTTATTTTTAAAAGGATTGTAGTAAGCGGCCGGGTTGTGGCGTTATGTAACATGCATTAAAACCATGGCCTTTGGGAATTCCTGTTGTAAGAAATATTAATAATAATAATAATTATGCAGACGGATAATAAACGTTTAATAGATCTGCGACAAGCAGCGTTTGAATCATGACACTTCACTTATCTGAAACCAGGATCCATTTTTAGTTGTTTTCTGGAATGCTATCTAAATATTCACACATGTAGATACACACACACACACACACACACACACACATATATATATATATATATATATATATATATATAGATAAACCATTGATATTGTTCTCTTAACAAAACAGATATAGTACGCCTGTTCGGCTGATTCTCGTGCTTCTGAGTTATGGCTGCAGCTTCTACATTAGTGTGGCTTGTGAACCTGAGGAACATTCCAGAAGACACGCTGTTTATAAGGAAAGTTGATTTGCCGGCACTGACTGTCAGACCCCCCAAATGTGTTTGTTGAAATTGTACATGAGTTATTACGATGAGCTTACTCTTCTCACAGTCCTCATAGAATGACCATATCTCCCGAGCGTCGCCTTCTTTGTACACTCAGAAGCTCTGTGGACCTTTTGTTTTTTATCATGGATCTGGAGTGCACACGTTCCGTGTATCAGCGTTGTAAGAATCACAGCGTGATGAGCTTTGGCCCACGGCAATGTTGTTAAGTTATGCCGATAACCACGATACTGGTTCACATGACGCTTTGACTTAATCTTAAAGGATGTTTAATTTAACTATAGTCCCTTGTGAATAACGTTGGAGTCCAGATGTAGTCTTCATCTCATTCATTGCTCTATTTTGTCGGTGCAGTTTGCTGGATGCAGTATAGCTTCAAACTACACTGCTGAAGCTCTACAGTGTTTTACTTTCATGCATTGTATACGGAAGATCTGGAGACAGGAACTTCCTGGAGTCTTGTCCCATCGTTCAGAAGCCATTATTAAGGAGGAAACGACTTAACTGCCTCACACAGTAAACCATCAGAAACCATAAGCATTTCCTCTCCCAATTCATGGTTTTGTTACAGAGGCTCGTGCCGCTCTGGCTGGCCCTTTCAAGCCCCAGACCAGAAACATCTTACTAGATCTGTAGGAAGTTGGACGCTGCTGTTCTGGAGACTGAAAACATTCTGGAAGTTAAGGTGCTCTGAACTCCCTCAAACAATCTGTCGTCACACAGCAACCAGCCGTAGCAGCTATCTTCACTTCGGACTTGTTCTCGCAGAATCAGGCACAACTTAGCTGTAGAATGCGTATGAATATGAGAATATCTTAAAAAAATATTTGAAATTGTATAGTTAAACAACATGTATTGTCAGTTGAAAAAGCTGCAAATTGCAATGACCAAGAATTGACAGTTTGAGAGAGAACCCTGACACAAGTGTCACACTGCATTCTAAACCCTAGAAATGCTGGATGCTATATTATTGTTCTGCTTTTATTTATCACACAAATTATCTCAATATTCCAAGTGTTCAGTTTCGTCATGTAATATTTTTCTCTTCCAGACTTGTATCGTGAATCACTATATTGAATCCTGCCAAACGACATGACATTTGTCCAAACCCTATATCTCTTTGTCGCGTTAACCCAAACCCAGAAATAGGGAGGTAGGTGTTTTGTGTGGGAATGGGCTTAGGGAATGGGCTGGTTGAGGAAAACAGGGTACATCCACTGGAATGTACTTGCACTCAATGTGTTCAATGGTGACCCTGTTTCAAAATCCACACATATTTCTCTGCTAATGTCATTCATGCTTTGTGCGTGTGCACTTGTGTGTGTTGGTGGCTCATTATGACCCTGGCTCAGTTCTAATATCGGCCCTCTTTGTCAATATACAAAAGAGCCTGGTTTCCTTGCTAAACATTTTGCCATGTAGCAGAGGTTTGGTCAATCTCGACTACCCGGTTAGGTGACAGACACCTAATTGTGCTTTTTTCACTTTAAATATAAAACCTTTAACTAAATTAATTAAAGTCACTCTGGATTAGAGCGCCGGGCTGAATTAGTAAGATTTCACTAGTCGCTTACGACAGCACATACAAGTGTGTTAGGATACAGCCGTCCAATAATGAAGGTTTTGCTCTCTGGATGTTGTTTGGAACAAAAGAGGGTGAGATCATTTTAAAACTAACAACTGGAGATTAATTAGTGGAGTTCAAAATGGAATGCACCAGTCCAGATATCAATATACTCAACAGAAAATAGAATGCCTCCACAAAAGGTAAACTGTCTAGGTTATTAGTCACAAAGGGGGACTGTGTAAAAAGGTTTAAAAGATGGAGAAAATTCATCCAGAATCTGGAAATGTCGATCTGAGAGGAATAGATGAAGTGGATGTTCACCTAATATTTTGTACACTTTTTTGTTTAATAGATGGGTTTAATTACTATATGGTCTCTGCCTGGTGATCATAAAATATACAAACTTTTTTTGATAGAGCTAAAACATGTATGCCGAATATGCAGTTGGTCCTCCGTGAGCCGCCAAAACAGAGCCAACTCATTGAGGCGCGGTCTCTACAAGATGTCCTGTGATATCAGGCGCCAAGACATTAGCAGCAGATCCTTCAAGTCCTGTAGGGACAGGGGTTTCCCTTGCGGAACATCGCCTGAAGCGTCACACTCCCTCCATCGTCTTGTCATCTTCCCACCGTGCATTCATGTGCCGTGTGCGTTGTCAGCACTATCGAGAGTAGACGGGTGTCGTCGTGGCCCCCGGTTGTGCCTCTCCAGGCCCCGTACACAGCAGGGGGTGATGCACTGTAACCATCATTCAAATGTTCTGTGACTTCTGCCACAGTAGTCCTTCTGTCCGTTTGGACCAGACAGGATCGCCTTAGTTGCCCTCGTGCACTGACCAGGAGCACTCCTACAACCTTGTGGTTTTAGAGCAGGGACATTAAGGTAAGGTGCTGGATATAGTTCGGTCCAGCTGTATCCGTGACTCTGGAGTTACTAGTTTGTTTTCTGAGCTTACCACCGTAGGTAATGTAACCTAATTTAGCCACTGTAGATATTGTTCGGTAGTACTTTGAATATAAATTTAGCGTATGTGAGCGCAGATCACTTCTATAGTCCAGTGTACTCCAGCATTTGTTGTCAGATTTTCACAGGATTTTTCTTTTTATTTAGAAGCTGTAGAGCATTGTGTCCATGGGATGCATTTGTGGTGGAGCAATTCTATTTAAATGGCGCAGTACGATAGCAGCACTGGTCCAATATACAATTTCAATTTGTGTGTCTTTTTTAATTTCAGTGTTCAGCCTTTTTATTCTTATTTTTACTACCAGCTGTTTTAGGGAGATCAATGGGAATAACCCGGTGGTTTCCTGTATGACGAGTGGCGAACACGCACGCACACAGAGACACACTCATCGTTTCCTGTGGGCAGGGCAAGGTCGTCTGGGCCACCAAACCACGCCTTGGAACTATCCTGTCACTAGCATTCAAGTCACCACACCCCAGTTCATCCACGTCGTACTGTATTCCAATGAAAGTGAAGAGAATAAAATAGAAGATGGAAACCCTGACACAGCTTTTCCTTGAACCTAATGACCGCATAAGCGTTCAGTATCTCTCAGGAACTCAACCCAGTAGCAGAGCCTCTCGTTTCCCACTCCGGTCCTGTTCCTGACTGTATACAATAAGCCTGGCGAGGGCTTCTCAGATACAGATACATATATACTCCTATCAAATCCATCATCCCTCCTGGACATCCCGGACTATTTTGCTTTCTCAGTTTTTCACACCTCGCTTGTTGTACTGTCATAAACTGACCCAGCCCAGCCAGAAGAGGACTGGTGATCCCTCAGAGCCTGGCTCCTCTCTAGGTTTCTTCCTAAATCTGACTTTCAGGGAGTTTTTCCTAGCCGCCGTGTGTCAACTTGTTCAACTTGTTGATGTTTGCTCTGTCGGATTCAGGCTGGTGATTGTAAAAGCACAACTTTTGTTGTAAAAAGGGCTTTATAAATAAATTTGATTGATTTGATTGATTGATTGACATGTTACTGGGCATTTAAAACAAAGTTGTCTGTATGTGAATTATGTAGAAACATTTATGGTGGTGGTGCGTGTGTTCGTGTTTACCTACATTTTCAGGACCTTCAGGAGCGTGTGTGTGTGTGCTCGTGTGTGTGCGTGTGTGTATAATGTTGAAACAATTGCAATTATGGTCAACCATTCACTCCTCCGTTATCATTTGTCTTCCTTTGTGTGCTGCAGGCTGCTTTTAGACGTTAGCAGGATGGGTCCCCAGTTAAAACTGTGTCAGACAATGACAGGACATACTGTGCCTCTGGTGAACACATTCTGCCGATGTGAATTTAAACTAAAAACGGGTTGCAGTAGGTTTGGTTTTTCCACACCGCTGTGTCCACTTGGAAGTCATTTGGGTGACTCGGTTTACCGGGGCTTCGCAGGCGATGACACCAGGAAATCCATCATGTTGATACGGGCTGAGGAGAATCGGCACGGTCCACATGGGGGGTGGCTGGGGGGGGCTTGGTAATGGAACATGGTTGCTTTGTCTGATGCTCCTCTTGCGAGTCCTTGTGGCAGCTTGAACGCCTGTGAGCTCAATCAAAGCAGAAGGTTGGAGGAAGTGTTTACGGCGCATAAGGATTCCGGGCGCCATTCCTAGTTGAGCTAGTGACATTAGCATCGTACGTTATTAAAAACAGAGCGGCTTAACCATTATGGACATGACGGAGAAACATTTCTGAGAAACATTTATAGCGTTTGAACAATCTCTTTTTCAGACACTTTCATGCTTCTGTAAACCATTGCACTCCTATCTTAAATTCAATTCACAGAGGAAGTACATGCTCCACTCCTTAAGCTTTCAGAGAGAACGGAACAGTCAGAACGTACCAGCAGAGCAGAATGTCCTAGGTTGCAGACTGACATGCGCTTTTCTGAAGCCAGACAGATCCCAGCTCACCATATTCCTTTTCAGTCCTGCCGCGAATATCAAGCGAGGGAATGTTTTACACAAGTCTGTGCTTGTGCTCGGGTTTGGTCATTTCCTGTCTGCCGTTATAAGGGGTTATCAAGGAGCTCCTCCAAACCGCGGCTGCCTAGACCATCAAGGCCGGGGCCAGTACCCAGCCCTGGCTTCTCCTCCTTCGTTGCCAGGCTGACACGTAATCTCCTACGCCCTCGCTTGCTCTCCTTCACGTTCTCGCTCTCATCCATCTGACTTTGTCACTTCCTTTTTTGCCTGTGTGGGAAGGGACGTCTTTGAGTTTTTCATTTTCAAGGGGACTTTGGTCTCGGGTCATTATCCTGACTGTGGTAATGTGTGTTGGCGTCTGTCTTGGTCGTTTCACCGTCATGCTCGCCACAGGCACCACATTTTGCTTATGCTACGGGAATGTGGACTTGTGTCCTTGTAGAGATCTACGCTGTCCTCAGCAATCAGGGCCCAATTGTATGACAGGTCCGTTATGATGTTGCTTTACTAGTTCGGACACTGGTGGTGATTCACGTCTCGTTGACCCTTATCAATTCACATGCTCCAGACTGAAGGAGATCATCTGGAGCTGACGCTCTGTACAGGTCACATTTAAATCCTTTGTTTCTGAATGTAGGGCTCAGGATAAAGTTTTTTGATGGCATCATGGTATTTGACAAATATTGGAATTTAATGCCCTGGACCTATGTGGGTTAGATTAGATACTTTAAAACTAGATACTGTTGAGTTGCTGCCGGAGTGTGTCATGTGATGCCCTACTGTAACTGGGAACGGAAGCTGTTGTCTTGGCAACATATCTTATAGGTCAAACAATACAAGGCTTTTTATTATGCTATTAATCTAGTATTTATTTGTTTGGCATATTTCCTATTGGACATGTTGTCCGTTGGTACGTTATGAAAAGTTTCTTAGCAGTGTTACTTTAATTTGCAATATTTCTTAAATTGCTGGAATGTTATTTGTTAACGTATTATACGTTTTTGCTGTGGTATGCCCACATGACTCTGTAGCTTGCTTGGTTTAATCACAGCAAACAAGTAGCTGTGAGCAATCCAACACAAGGCCAAAATGCATCCTGTCTAGTAATGATTTCAAAATGGCTTTGACTTATTCCTGCTTGTAGGTCACGCACATGTATCAAGGATATATGCCAAGGATAAATGACAAGGATATATGCCAAGGAAATATGCCAAGGATACATGCCAAGGAAATATGCCATGGAAATATGCCAAAGATACATGCCAAGGAAATATGCCAAGGAAATATGCCAAGGATATATGCCAAGGATAAATGACAAGGATATATGCCAAGGAAATATGCCAAGGATACATGCCAAGGAAATATACCAAGGAAATATGCCAAGGATACATGCCAAGGAAATATACCAAGGAAATATGCCAAGGATATATGCCAAGGATAAATGACAAGGATATATGCCAAGGAAATATGCCAAGGATACATGCCAAGGAAATATGCCATGGAAATATGCCAAAGATATATGCCAAGGATATATGCCAAGGAAATATACCAAGGAAATATACCAAGGAAATATACCAAGGAAATATGCCAAGGATATATGCCAAGGATATATGCCAAGGATATATGCCAAGGATATATGCCAAAGATATATGCCAAGGATATATGCCAAGGAAATATACCATGGAAATATGCCAAAGATATATGCCAAGGAAATATACCAAGGAAATATGCCAAGGATATATGCCAATGAAATATGCCAAGCATATATACTTGGAGGCTACACAAGTATATATCCTTGGTTTATATGGTTTGGGAATTAATTCCAGTCATTTATGGTCTGGGCTTTTATCACATGTAACTTGTTGTATAAAGTAATAATATACTTGTCCACGTGTTATGGTATTTTTATATACATGATTAAAATGTCACAGAACACGTGGCTTGTATTGCAGAACTGTCAACCTCAAAGTATGAAAAGCAAGCATGACACAGGAAGAATGTAAGCAGTACAGTTGGCCGGACCCTTCTTGTCTTTTTATTGTTGTTGGGGGAATTATGGTACTGCATCTGTCACCATAATTCTCTCCTGTCTACATCTTTGGATAACAAACATTCTCCGAAACGGGGATAAGGCCAACAAGAAAAATATCTTTAGACTGACGCTTGTTTTCCGAAAGGATTCGCCCTAAGAAACTTGTTGTCCATGTGAGCGCATGGTTCTGTGTTACGCTTCACAAAACAACGTTCCACATTCCGGATAGAACACCTGAGGAAAAAGATAGCCGTCAAGATGGCCGTGAAATTTGGACTGCTTTAAGAGATTTATGAATGTCAACAAAGTGATAACGTAACCCCGTCTTTCTTGTAGGCTAGTGATATGGGTCCGATTTCAAATCTATATTATAAAACCCATTAATATTTTGGATCAAATATATATTCAGAAACATGATTTTATTATCGTTTTGCTTTTGATTTTAAGGTGAGTTGAGCATACTATCTGACAGAAATGGTTTTGTCTTTCTCATGGTGAGCCAGAGTTAATAAGTCCTGGTACTGTCTATTCGTCCTGACCCTGTAAACAACAGGACTACAGTAGGCTGTACCTGTTCGATTGACACTAATTTGCTATATTCGATAAACTCTTGTATCTTCTTTAAGAGTATGGTTGAAGCATCTGTGTGTGTATTTCGTAGCGCTCGCACAAATTCATGCTTGTGTGGTATCGCACCAAATATGTTCTCAATTACAACTTGGCAGGCCTTTTCTGGACGCGTCACATTTTAAATATGGAATTATGTGGTTCCTGTTTACTTTTATTACAAGTGTATAATTGAGTACTTCTTCTTGTCTTTTTCTTTCAGACCATAAAAAGCCATGTTGACTCTGGCAGCTGGCTACTTAGTGTTTCTGAGGTTCAGTTTTTTTCTACTGAAAATGTTGTAATCCATAACATGATGTGCAGGCCTGAAGGCCTTTATTACTTAGTGCACTTTTTCTCTCAATTGCCCCCCTAACAAAGATACATATTGTTTCCAAGGGTTGTCTTTAACTCGTCAGCTGATTTTCTCTCATTTTACAAGTGATATACTGTACAGTCCAACCCACACAGTCCAATATTCTACAGGGCGTGTGTGGCAGTCTTGACCAAATATGTTTGGCTTTAGATAGGCTTGATTCTATTTTTGCTGTGCCTTGCCAAAAAAGCATATATATTTAAATATGGGTTGGTTAGTGCTGGTTCAGAACAATACTAACCGTACTATAATTTTAAAAAGCCTGCAACATGTTTTCATATCTGACAGTTGCACATCCGTTTGGTCTAAATTCCTTGTTGTTTTAGCTAGGCTATTAGTTATGACATGACATAAAATAAGTGCAAGTTTTGAGGTGTACCACAAAATGTATCTAAAAGTAAAACGGCAGATAACTTTTCCCAGGGCATAATAAGTAATTTGTTACTTTGGGAGTAAGTACTGAATATTATGTAAAATCTAACTTTTTTAAGTAACAGTGGGATTCTTCTGCATGGTTCAAATGAGTGGTTTTTGCATTTTTTCCACATTGTCTTAATGTATGGTTGGCTCTCTTCCCTGGCTAATTGGAAACATATGTGTCCTCAGTGGACCCATTTAGCTAACGTTTGAGAAAGCAAGGCACCAACATACCAGTTGCATTTACATCTGCACACACACGCACACACACACACACACACACACACACACATAAGAGGCAAATCCATCACAGCTAAGGGGAAGACAGATGGGAAATACAAACAGATGTTCCACAATTGTCTGTCTTTATCTTCATCTAGTGCCCTTATTTGTGTTGGAAATTTCTAATCCAACCCCTGTGTATCTCTGTGTGTATCTCTGTGTGTATCTCTGTGTGTATCTCTGTGTGTATCTCTGTGTGTATCTCTGTGTGTATCTCTGTGTGTATCTCTGTGTGTATCTCTGTGTGTATCTCTGTGTGTATCTCTGTGTGTATCTCTGTGTGTAATTCTGTGTGTATCTCTGTGTGTATCTCTGTGTGTATCTCTGTGTGTATCTCTGTGTGTATCTCTGTGTGTATCTCTGTGTGTATCTCTGTGTGTATCTCTGTGTGTATCTCTGTGTGTATCCCTGTGTGTATCTCTGTGTGTATCTCTGTGTGTATCTCTGTGTGTATCTCTGTGTGTATCTCTGTGTGTATCTCTGTGTGTATCTCTGTGTGTATCTCTGTGTGTAATTCTGTGTGTATCTCTGTGTGTATCACTGTGTGTATCTCTGTGTGTATCTCTGTGTGTATCTCTGTGTGTATCTCTGTGTGTATCTCTGTGTGTATCTTTTTCTAAAACCCCCTTCTTCCTTTTTTCGTCAACAGAAAATAGTTTCTGAGGATTGAGAAGGGGGTCCTCCAACCACCATGAGCTGGAGCTTCCTAACGCGCCTGTTGGAGGAAATCCACAACCACTCCACTTTCGTGGGCAAGGTCTGGCTCACCGTGCTCATCGTCTTCCGCATTGTCCTCACTGCCGTCGGCGGCGAGTCCATCTACTACGACGAACAGAGCAAGTTTGTGTGCAACTCGGGCCAGCCGGGCTGCGAGAACGTCTGCTACGATGCCTTCGCGCCGCTCTCGCACGTCCGCTTCTGGGTCTTCCAGATCATCCTGGTGGCCACGCCGTCGCTCATGTACCTGGGCTACGCCGTCAACAAGATCGCCAGGAGCGAGGAAAAAGCTGAGAGCCGAGGAGGAGGAGGAGCGCCACAGCGCGGGCCCAGGAAGATCTACTTTGGGTCCAGAAAGCAACACCGGGGCATAGAGGAGGCAGAGGACGACCACGAGGAGGACCCCATGATCTACGAGGAACCCGAGGTGGAGAGCGAGACAGGAGGAGGTGGGGTTGTCGGAGGACGAGGCGGCGGAGGAGGTAGCGGCAAAGGGAAAGGCAAGGTGCGTCACGATGGACGTCGACGCATCAAGGAGGACGGTCTGATGCGCATCTACGTGCTGCAGCTGCTGGCTCGCTCCCTGCTTGAGGTGGGCTTTCTCGGGGGCCAGTACGCCCTTTATGGCCTGGCGGTGGCCTCAAAGTACGAGTGCACAGGGCAGCCTTGCCCGCACAAAGTAGACTGCTTCGTATCGCGTCCCACCGAGAAGACCATCTTCCTGCTCATCATGTATGCCGTGTCGTTGCTTTGCCTGGCACTCAACATATGGGAGATGCTCCACCTGGGCATCGGTACCATCTGTGACATTCTGCGCTCACGCCGCGGACCACCGTCCAAGGAGAACCGGTACGAGTTTGGGGCTGGCCCGGATCCGGTCGGGGGACACGACCTCCACGATGGAAGGATCGGGGGCGAGGCTTACGGCAGCTACCCGTTTTCCTGGAACGCACCTTCGGCGCCACCGGGCTATAACATCGCCATGAAGCCGCCAGCACCGCTGGCTCCAACTGATGTGCCCAGTTTGAACAACGCCAAGATGGCATCGCAGCAAAACCACGCCAACATTGCCCAAGAGGAGCGGCAGCAGTATGCCAGCAATCGGGTGAACTTTCTATCATCAGAAGGGGTTGGGGACTCACGAGACACCCTCCAGAGGGAAATATGTCAGGCCCAGGATTGTCTGGAGGGAACCATTCAGGGCTACAGCCAGCAGCAGGGTCTCAGCAAGCCCGGCAAACCCCACCGCGATCGCAAGCATCGCCAGACCCCCAAGCAAAACTCCAGCAAGGCAGACAAAGACAGCAGCAGCAATAGCAGTTGCAAGTCGGCCAAAGGCAAGGGCACCGAGTGGATCTGACATGATTTAATATTCCAGTAGCGATGCAGTATTGCTATGCTATAATGCAGTAAGAAACAGGAGTATATTCCTCCCAGACATGACTGTATACAAATCCCGATGCCCCAGGAGACCCTCCGATATTTGATTGAGACTTTTGAAGTTTGTAACATCCCAGAAACATAGTCATCGAGAGTCCCTTTATTTTTGTATATATGTATTGATATAAATATGCCATCTGTTGGTGCTATGACCTTGTCTTTGATTCCACAAATGGGATACAACTAAGATGTCTCCTTCCTATAGGAAGTGCCTTACTGAACTAATGACTCCATTGCACGCCTGCTTCCTTTTCCTTACTACTCATGTGACATGCTCAACTACCATTGTCACAACAGGGACATTTTGTACGTGAAATGTCGCAATATTTAAGAGTTTGCGGATCAGTACTGGCTCCGAGAACTGGAGGACTGCAAACTTTCGTTCCACCTATCTTGAATAATCTTGGACTCCATCTGGTGGTCAAAGCTGTGAACAGGGTTTTCGTCTGATGTGCATTTGCTGCAAGATCCCAGGCAAACCCTGTATGTTTCTATTGGGTTTGCATTGCAATCTGTCAAGCTATCATCCAAAGAAGCAACCTAAGTGGGAACACAAATTGTTGTGTGTGCAGATTTCCTAGCCTACAGTGTAGGCCTTACCCTTCTCGGGCTTTCAAATGTACTTTTCGAGTTGATAGAAACGTTTTACTTTGCGTTCCTTCATGCAATATACTGTTTGAAATAGATGTTGTATGTTGTATCAGGAGGAGGGCAATAAAATGCACCTTTCTCTGTGAAAAGACCAGCGAGTATTTTACCAGCAATAATATCCGGGTAGCTCCATTAAGAACATTATTGGCATACTATAAAACGTACAAAATATTTGACAATATTTTTTTATATTTGTATTTTATAATGTTTACAGAAATGTTGTCATTGTGTTTGGGAGAGACAATTAAGCAGCACTTTGATTGGTTCAGTTACTGTATGTTTCGTATGCATCATTTTTGTGTTGCTGATGTATGGAAATGTTTTTTCCGCGTATTGATTGAACGGATATTACGTACTCGAAAAGCTTTTCAGATGCTTACTTACCTCAAAATGTTCCAACACCCAAATATTTTTTTTATAGTTGTAGATACATGTCCCAATTGAAAATGATAGTGAAGACAATCACACCAAATCTGCAAAGTACATGGTGCAGTGCCTAATTTTTCCATTATTCTGGATGGATTTACTCATGCTGACTAGTCATGTGGGTTAAAAACACATTTTGTATTTCAGAGTGTAATGTTCCTATTCATGTTTCATTTTGTGTTTAGGTAATGTTGCAATCGAGCTAGATTTTTATATATTCTGGCTGTTCATCTGATATGTTTGTCTATCTCAAGATAGATCGGGTTAGGAAACAACTGAGTTTTTTGCTCATTTTGAACAGCATCCTATTTGTTATTGACCTACCACTTAAATGGAATGGTAAATAACAGAGGTCGGTTAGCTGCCTATTTCAGTACAAGTTAAATGTTTCGTTTATTTTAATTGAAAGCAAAGAACTCCTACACTGTGCCAATATTTCTATTTTGAGAAATCAAAACAAGAAACCGCTTGTTCTGAAAATATTTTATAAAGGAGGATCAATAAATGTTCTGTTTTATTTAATGTATTTGTCCGATAATTTGTTTGTGTTTTGGAGTGGTTTGAACTGTCCTATTTGCTGCCCATTTTCCAGACTATGATAATAACAAACACAGTTATGTCAATGCATGACTAAGTGACCCGGAGGTGTGTAGATTTCTTAAAGACGGAAGGTTGCATCCAATGATACGCACTACAGGACGGAGTGTTAGTAAGATCACAGTATTTCAATATTTGTGAGTGTGGTCTTTGAGAACTGTTCGCCTAACAACAAGAAAAGCTATTTTTTAAGCTATTGAAATGCTTCAAATTAATTATGGGAAATCAATGAAATCGTTAGGGACAATCATCCTGTGATTATTTACATTGATTATAAAAATAAGAGAACCTACCTTGGATAAACCACCAAAGACAAACCTAGTGTCTGTTTAAAAATGGATATTGAGTCAAAGTTTGATGATTTTTGTAATACTGTGTAGGAGATGAAGTCGACCAGTGCTTGGCATTTTCTGTTGCTGGGGTAGACTACACAGATCCAAGGAAGAAAACTGTTTTTTTTTTCACATAGCTAATTTAATCACTTTGGAAGAAAAACATCGTTACATATATGTTAATGTAATGATAGGTCATATAATATTGCAATATAGAAGCATTGGTACATAAAACGCTTCCAGATGCTCTCTGCTCTCTATATCCGGACACGGAATGTCCCACTTCGCGCACAGTAATCCGGAAGTCATGTGACAGGTGGAGCGGAGTTTGAAAACAAGGGGCAGTAAAATACAGGCGGTGGTAAATATCGAGGCCAGCCAGGGTGGTGGTGGTGGTTGATGGAGACTTAGATGTTTCAACACTGTCAAACTTAATTCGTCATTTGTGACTAAAGCTAATTCTGCAACGCACGGTACCGGTAAGACTTTATAACGAATTGCACTTTGTAGAGCTAAATTTGCCAACTAGCTAACATTTGCTAGCATGCTTGCTACTGTAATAATAAAAATAAGTGACATTCAGAACTAACAATTAGCTGAAGTAGCTAGCCGACGAAGTAAATGCAAGTATCATCGGTTCTATTTAGGTATCAAGTTAGTTACTGTAAGTACTTATTCTGCATTGGCCATTGTGTTAGTTGGCTACCAACACATGCTAACATTAGCAACCTTATTAATTATCTGTTTTTACTTGTACTAGTGTTTAACGAGTCCCTATTGCAACATATTTTAAATGGCTAAAAAGTTGGTCTACTCAAAGCCAATCTTGGTTGTGCCCCATGGTCTTTGGTTTGTCAGGTTTGGACCTGTGTGTGTGATAAGCAGGTTGATTGGACCGGGACGGACCACAACAGGCCACCATGCCGCAGCAACCACCTGCGGTAGGGGGGCGCCTCCTGGGTGTGCTCTCCCACGGCCCAGGGTCCAAAAAGCTTGAGGGGAAATCCTTCTACCTGGATGCTGTGAAGAGTCGCCCTGCCGCTATCCTCGTGGAAGCCATCTCACATCTTGGAGGGGTAGGGATGCTGTGTGTGTCTGGAATATGGCAGAGACAAAGTATTTACAGTGTTTTTAAAGTCAAAGTCTGCATGTATACTGATATGTTGAAATTATAATTGATAAATTCTAGATAAGTAGACTTCTTTATATTTACATTTCAGATTATGTGGGGCATGTCCTTTGTGGACTCTAGTAATATTTAATACAACTTAATTGCCCATTTACATGGGACATAATGTTGACCGCCACTTTACTATACACAAACACGGTACAATGCATACAATAGACACACATTTCCACTAGCACATTAGTATATTCAGCTGTCAGAATGTGTGTATAAGGATTTCTGTTTCTGTTATTTTGCAGACAATCGAGAGTTTCCTGAACAAAGACGTCAGCTTTGTTGTGACCGGAAGCCTAGAAGAGCTCCGTAGCATGAGATCGGAGGGAACCAGAGGAGGATCGGACGGCTTGAGCGGGGAGTGTAGCACCTCTCCTCCGTCTACCAAACCCAGACAGAACATCATGACCAGCAGCCGGCTCCAGCGGCCAGTCACTGGGACGCCCAGACCACAGGTATGACTGGTGCCGACCCAAAATGATGGCTGTCTTCTGTGTTGACGTCTGCCACATGTACTGTCATTCATAGAATATACGTGTATTTTGTAGTTCAAGCAATCTAATTTATTTTATGAAGCCCTTTTTACATCAAAGTTGTCACACAGTGCTTTAACAAACACCCAGCCTGAACCCGACAGAGCACATATGAACACGTCGCTAAGCGCTGCTACACAGGGGCTAGGAGAAACTCCTAGCCGCTAGCTCATTAATGGTCTCTTGAAACACCCTGGACTCTCATCCCTGTTGATTTAAGTTTGTCATTTTTCTTTCTGCAGGTATGTGGCAGTCGAGGGATGGCCCTGCTAGAGAAAGCTATTCGGAATAACGTGAGTGACGTTAGTCCTTCTGATTCTGTGGTCTAGTTTAAAAATTGGGTCAAATGAAATCTCAAAATGTAAACAGTCAAATTCCCTATAAGTGAATGCCCCCCTGAGTCGGTGGAACTAGCTCTTGCAGGAATTACAGCCATGATACTTCAGATACTTTTGGTACTTTACGGTAGGCTTGGTGTTCTTGGTGTTCAGAATTAACAAGGCACTTTTAGGCAAGTTTTTTAGGATTTTTTATCGAAGTTTTTGTCTTGCCACCCTCCCGTAGAGGCCAGAATTGTGAAGGGCTTTTTATATTGTGGTCTCATTCACATCTGGGCCAGGGTTTGTCATTAAAGCCTGAAGCCCTTTTTAAGTTGCCATTAGCTCATTGGTCATACCTCCTTGCCCAGCCTGATTTTAGGTAGTGCACTTTTTAATAATGGTCGTCACTTTTCCCCTTTAATGTCTTTATCCACTCCTGATTTGTGCCATTAATCAACTTTATCTTGTATATCTTTTGACAGTACATTTCCACCCATCGGGTGTTCTTTGCTTTAATTGTACTACTAAGCTTACTAAGAAGTCTTGAACAACTGCTATACTGAACTAATCAAGGTCTTCTTCAATTGATCACAGATGGAGGCCAATTAGCTAGATTTGTGGTCTGGAGAGAGGTTGGTGCGGGGCGGAGGTTTATTATCCTCGCGTGTGTGTGTGTGTGTGTGTGTGTGTGTGTGTGTGTTTTCACTTTCTGAAGTGAAAGCCTTGAATCAGACTTTTCTGCTTTATTTACACAGTAAAAAAATATGTATTTGATGAAGCAAATAAGTCTGATTCAAGGCTTTCACTTCAGGCTGTAAGGCTACAGAAGGTGAACATTTTGAAAGGGGATGGTCACATATGCCAGCCATCTTAAAACGGTTTCCCCTTAAATCACAAGACGATAAGCAAAAATGCAATGTATTGCAAACAAGTGAGTGTATTGCCTGTCTCACAGTGGCATGGCAACTAATGTGTGATGATGGTTATGTCTTTCAGGAAAGGCTTAAAGGGAACAGTGTTTTGGCCAACGCCCGCTCCTGGGGAGTGAAGATAGTGAACGTGGATGGTATCCTTTTTCAAGTAAATCCAGATTCTGTTGTGCTGTAGTGACTATAGGCGGACAGCAGGGGGAGACAAAGCTGTGTCCTGTCAAATGCCAATCAAGATAATCGGGCACTATTCATCAATGTTATCCTTAATTTAAATAAAGATCTCCTGGCGTATGTCCAACGGTTGACAGCAGAGGTCTCAAAAGCTAAACGCAGGAAGTCTGAGGTAATGCTCTGTTTTTTTTCTAAACTGAAATAAATAGATCCATGTATTTCAGAAATACGAACTTGTTTGCTCCCGAGTCAATGTGAAATGGGATCTTTTAAAAATTGCTTCTCAGAAATACATGTGTTGAAATGAACCTGTTTCTTCCCCCCGTTTTAGGTGAAGAATGCCCCGAAATACCCTGCTGTGTCTCGAGTCATCAAAAGTCAGTGAAATACTTTATAAAAATAGTGTGCCATATTGTGACTTTAAGCTGGGCACAATGATTATTTCTCAATGAGCGTTTGGCTTTCTCATCAGTTGTCTGTATCTTTCTCTCTCTCTTTGTCCGCAGCTGCTGCTTTGAAGTCCCCCTATCTGAAGGTTGAAGACTCAAGCAGGTGGGCCCTCAGAACCACCCACTCGATCCACTCCAAGCAGTTTGCGTACATGAACACTCCTCCGTGGGGGCGGATGGCTGAAGCCCAGTTAAACTACCTTTCTGGCTCCTCTGTATCCTAAGTGCCTGAATATCCCCAGCAATAAATCCCTTCCAACTAGGAGAGGGACACACATTTCATTTAAAAAAATAAATGCACAGCGACGTTTAAAGTATCTTTAAGAACATCGTGTTGACTCCGTGCTCAGTTTGTGCATAATTTTTGCGTGAAACAAAAGCGTCATCTCCTCTTGAAGCAGGTGCCTCTGGTAAAAACAAAAAAGCTCTCGTTCTAACTATTAACCTTTTTATGTAAAGATATCCCTACAAGTAAAACCCACTACTTTCCTGTCATCACTAAATCAACTTGACCAGCAGTTTTGTAGCTGGGTCTTTCGTATTTATCTCTTTTGATCGCAAACTTCCTTTATAGGCAATACGCCACCTTGTCTTTAATTGACGTCCAGGCAGAATGGTTGACTTTTCATCAACATTCTTTTGAAGAAGCAGTCGGCAGCTTGCCACCTTAATTACCCTGAAACCACAACCTGGGTGGTGCTGCACCCCGCCCCCACGTCTGGTTGTATCCTTTCCATCACCCCACCTGGTGCTAGCCGCAGGAGGCTAGGGTTTCAGCTGGGCCGATTTCCTTGATTGTACTGGTTCAGAACTCCCCTGACTGTCAGATAATGTGACGAGGGCATTTGGCTGCATCCAGCGTTCGCCCTGGGCTCTGGCGGCGGATACGGTTTCTTCTGTTCCGCCTTGCATTCCTCTGTATGATCTGATGGGCTCGAACTGGGGGGGACTTGATGTGCTAACGGCTATTATCAGCAGCTCTATAATTTGTGCTGATGAGAAGGCCACGTCTGTCAAGGGCCTGTCCAGTTCCATGCGAAATTTAACCTGTCGGATGCGACACCTGAACCTGTTTCGGTTTTGGCTGGAAGGCGTTCGTTTGGATGAATCGTAGCAAAACGGAAACGGTTGATCTGCTGTAGTTGTGGGATGTTTTTATTTGAAGTTGCCACTGAGCTAAATGCAGGTTTTCTCAAACATTTCCTCCACCCAGACTAACTTATATCACAAGCAAATATCCTGGGACAAATATTAGATTTTTTTTTTCTGCATCAAATCATCCGGTAGCATCTGAGTGATCGAAAACAAAGCATGATTTGACATAACAGGCGTCTTACGTTTTTTTGGTAGGGATCTCACATGTTATTTCCTGTGATCAGACTTGTGTTTATCCAAGCGTGTTCTTCTACTGTGCAGTGACTTGGCTCTGATGGAAGTATACATCCCTCCCTCATGTGTTATGCAACCAGGAAATACAAACCCCTGCACATGCAGTCAATGGCCTTCCCCAGTCTGTGCTACTCTGGCCGCTTCAGTCCCTTTGAGCCTCCGGCACCGCCCCAGCCTAAGGGAAGTAAGGAGCCGGGCCAGAACCGAACCAGGTAGGACACCTACACACACACAACCTACTGGCCGGTAGGTGAATCGATAGCAATTCCAGGTCAGATCGGTTTGTTTTGGCAGTTGCCCTGCAGAGAATCAGATCTCGTAGTGCCGGATTAATTAAACGCCTTATTGACCACGTTCACTTGTATCGCCCAACACTCCTCTTATGTGAATATGAGAAGTGCCACAGCTTCGGCGTACACATGTTGACCAAGCAATACATTTGACTGTACGTCCACTCTGACCGTAAGTTCCCCCTGTAAAATAGATTAATTATAAAGAGTTCCAGTGCCAACCAGGACAAAGCCGAATGCCATCTTCTGCGCACGACCTCACGGTGCCATGCTCGCAAAAAGAACCTGGGGTACTGCGAGTGCTGTTACGAACCCTTCAAGGACCAAGATGAGGTAAGACTGTCACCATAGAGTCACCTAGAGTGTTTCTCTACCCATCACCATAGAGTCACCTAGAGTGTTTCACTACCTGTCACCTAGAGTGTTTCTCTACCCATTCAGTAGAGTCTGTATTTGCATTTCAAATGTGACGTTTTGTTTGATGTTGCAGCTCTCCTTTGCAGCAACAACTAAGACGGTAATCGAAGTGCTCTTACTTTAAGCAGCGGTAAAGCCTCTCCCTCAGTAATGCTGCGTCATTACGACCCGGTTGATGGTTCTGGTTGCAGCGTTCTGATAGTGACTGGGGTTGGTGCTAATGGCCTCTGCACTGTCTATTGTTGTTGGGGTTTATAACTGCGTTGCCTGGGTTCACTTTGGAGCCTTCCTGTGGCTGTCCGGGTACTTTTAACCTCAGTTGAGTTTGTCTTATGTAGAGATTTTATATTTAACTGCTCAAGACGTATTTTAGAACATTTCAGGAAGATGGAAAAAATCTATAAAATGCTTTTGAGTCAAACAGCATTTATTTGGTCGTTTGCAAGGCTTTTAGCTGCAAAGAAGGCCCATTAACATCAACAATTTGTTTGATGTTCCAAAGGTGTGTTGTGTTTGCTCATCCAAAATTATTTTAATTTTGAAGGCCAATTCATCATTAGAAAACTCATTTTGCAATTGCGCGGATAATGGTTGTGATCGTTATATAAGCAATAAACCAGCCTTATTTTTGAGTATCTGGAGCATCAGCAATTGGGGTTCAATTACAGGCTCAAAATGGCCAGAAACAATGACCTTTCTTCTGAAACTCCTCAGTCAATTCTTGTTCCGAGTAATGACTGCTAATCCATGTGAGAAATTGCAAAGAAACTAAAGATGTTATCTGCTACTGCGCTTGGTTGGCTGTATCATCTGTAACGTCTGTAACAGCCAGCACGGTAACGGTATGATAGAACCTACAAGCTGTTTATCGGTTCCCTAAAGGAGCTACCAGCGGACTGCCATGGAAGGAACCGCTAATGCACAGTGCATGCTGTATGCTCACTGCCAATCTATTCTTGTATGTCGGTCTGGCAGTTGTTAATGGCAACTCGTGCTCAAACAGGCCGTCTCGATTGCCGTTTTGTCTAAAACTGTGGGCTCCGACTGTCAAGACATCAGCCAGCGTCTCATCATTCGGCCTACGGGCCACGTGTCATGTCAACATCACATGGGTGTCACTTTGACTTATGTCAATCGTGGCACTATGTGATGTTTTCAGGTTCGGCTTCAATCATTGGATCGGTGACCACCAGTCAGCGTGTTTGTGGCTCAACAAATTCCTAACCCAATCCTGAAGTATGCAATAGATTTATGGCAATAAATAATGCAATAATGTTACTGTACCATTTCATTACTTTTCAATGTTTAACTCGGGTTAATGCCACCCACATAGGCGATCTTTTTGATAAAATGTTCTTATCGCCCTTTCAATTTTCGTCAATGTTATAGTTTGTATTTGGCCTGTTTATAGTTTCTTTCCCTCCAACTATTCGCTTTTGTCTGGCAGCACTTGCTGTCGGCTCAGCACCGGGGCTTTGTCCAGGACCCGTCCAATTACAGTGTGGTGGACCAGCTGGTGGCTGGCATGGAACCGGGCTTTGCTCCATGTCCACCCTCTGAGACCGCTGCGGCGGCACAGCTTAGGTAAGTAGGGGCCCGTCGGGAAAAAAAACCCTGAGATGCAATTCGATGGATGAAATTTCCTCATTGCGTTAATATGCCTGCCCTGATTGGATGAATGTGACCATTGCTTTTGGTGCCGCCCCCTTTAGGTTGGACCCGCCCCTACTGGAACTGACCCCCAGTCCGTCTGAGATGCAGACCCACAGCGAGGTGGAGCTCGCCATCCAGGCCCTGCTGACCCAGGGCTCACCGTCTACCTCCCTGGAACAGTCCCCTCCTCGTCCTGCTTATGACCTAGCTCCCGTTCTGTCGCAGTCCCTCACTTTCTCCTGCACTGACAACGAGCCGTCTTCCCCCAAAACCCCCTGCAGGTCCCCCAGTCCGGCCTGCCAGACATCCCATGCCCAGCCTCCTTTCCCATGTCTTGACACCTTATGCCAGACCCGGTGCCAGCCTCTGGGCTCCAACTTTGCCCCGGTACCTTCCCAATCGCTAACAGTCTCCTCCTGCCCCGATGCTCTAGACCGGCCCCCAAGTCCCTATGCTGATCCGCCTGTCCTCAGCCCTCAAAACGTGCTCCTTTTTGAGCTTTCATCGCAGCCGGACGGGCCCTACTCTGATCCCCCGGTTCTAAGCCCCCAGGTACCCCAGAAAGATGGCGACGGCATGGAGATTGCGCCAGCCTCCGACGAGGTAGCGCCGGTCCCGCTATCATTCTGCACGCCTCCTCGCCTGTCGAGTGGTATTGACCTCGGTGGCGCGTTGGCCGAGTGGAACCCAGAGACATTTATTTTAATGAACGACCGGCCGACAGATCCAAAACCTGGCCGGTCACACTCCCTCCCTCTGCTCTGGAGCCGTGAGCAGAACCAGAGGAAACGCCGGCGGTCAGAAAGCCCCGGCCCCAAGGCTTGCAAAAGGAAATGGACTCCCTCCACCACCGGTGGTCACAAATCAGAACCCATCTGTAGTTTCAGCAGGGCTGATTGGACCAGACGGGAACGGCAGCCTGGAGTCTCAGTCACATATACCGGCCTGGCGGCTGCCGGACAAGCCCCAACGCGGGCACCAGAAAGCTCAGAGAATGTTGGGCACGATGCAGGGGTCCCCGCAGACTCTGTGCCCGTCTTCACCCTCGGGCGTGGGCTATGTCCTTCGCTGAAGGTAGCCAACGTAACCAGTTGGCCCCTGTTGAGATACCTCGGTGCCAGCCAAAGTGTTGTCGACTATTGCTCTAGGAACTTCCCTGCAGAAACCCCACTGGATTATAAGCAACGTTCCCTCTGCGTGGGTGAGGACGTTCTCCCGACGCACTGTCCGGCAACTCCAAGCCTCGCCGCTTCTTTCCCTAGTCCATCCAATAAAGCGACCCAACGCCCCCGGTCCAGCCAGGACTCTAAGCCACCCGAAGCCTTTCCCACCCCCTGTGTCGATTCGGCCCTGCTGCCAGACCTGGACACGCTCTCACCCTCCGACTCAGACTCTGACTGGGAATGCGATCTCATGGCGCGTCTCGGCCCCCGCACCGACGCCCGTCCCATGGTGTCCCTCCTCCCGCGTCCAGCTGGGTGCCAGCCACAGCGGCTGGACATGGAACTCCTCCAGAGACCGTGCAGCAGGGGGACGCTACACAACACCAGCTACGAGCTGCGTCTGTCCTCGGTCCTGCGGCAGCCACCGACCCCGCCGTCAGAGCCCTCGTCGGCGTTCTCCGAAAGAGTGCCGGCCCATCAGCGAGTGACTCCACACTGACCCCTGGGTATTTCAACACTAACGTTCTGGCGTGTGTGCGTGTGTGCGTGTGCGTGTGTGTGTGTGTGTGTGTGTGTGTGAACTCAGCAGAGAGCGTACCAGCCTCGTATCCGGCGTCACAACTAACTAACTCTGGATGGACATCGATCAAGCATCCGTTCAAATATCTGCAGGTTGGAGAATTGTGCCGTGATGTGTACAAATGCGTTCTGACGAAGCGGCTTCACGAGGACCCGATCATCATCATCCTGTGTATTTCCAGACTCATATTATTACGACTCGTCCTTTGTCTTGTAGCGGCCATTGGTCTTGAGAATTTAATGAAGCCCCCGTCAGAGGGAGCGTTGGCCAATTAGATTAAGTGCATCGGCTGTGGGTCGACCAGGGCCAAAGTGTTAAGTGAGCTACACTGCAGTCCTGTCCAGGAGCTCTGATTTAATTCTGAAAAGGTCTGTTCTCAAAGGTGGTCCGGCGAGCGGAAGGGTAATGGCTCTATGGGAGTGTGCAACGGTGCAATCCACACTGATGAGATCTCCCACAATATTTCTCCATACGCTTCCAAAGTACTTATTGTCGATGCATTTCTAGCCGTCTTTTTGCAATAAAAATCATGTCTGCATATGTGTTGGCGACTGTTTCCAACTCTATATTATAAATATCTCAGGTGTTTTTTTTGATCATAATAGTTTTCCATAATATCATTCAGAGGAGTATCTGTTTGTTTTTTGTTCTTTAAATAAAGTTAATGTATGTGATGAGTTTGTGACCATAGGAGGTCAAGAACGTGTTCTTATTTTTATGTTAGTTATATGCACATTTTTCTTAATCTTTGTTATTGCACACTAAATGTTTGTTAAAGATGCCAATTAAATACTTTTCAAAATCAGCATTTACACTTGACCGAAAGTGGAAGTGTTGAAAATTGGGTGTATACGTTTTCATTTTCAACCCAGCTATAATTAGCTTAACTGAGTTGTGTACTTGGAATTTTTAATCCTGGACACGTGATACCATGGACAAACCTGATGTTACCTGAGACCAATATATAGTTATATAAAGTATATGATTGTGACTGTCAAAAGAATGGCATCGATGTGTGAAGGTAACAAAAGCCGTCCCATTTGTTTTGAACCAACTGAAGAAATATAATGCATCCTGTCACACTGCACACATTGTCCCGCAATGGTTTGAGGAACATTATGAAAAGTTTGTGTTGCCTGTGTCTCCCAATTAGCCAGATTTCAAACTAACTAAGCATCTGTGCGATGTGCTGCACACTTAGTTCAATACACAGCCACTCTATCTTGAAACTGACAGGACTTAATAGAATCTGTTGCCAATGTGTTGGTGCCAGAGGACATTGTCTGAGGACTTCACAACTTGGTGTGTTGACAGTGTTTTGGCAACATACGGAGGACAAATTAGTCATAATGTTTGAACTCATCAGGGTAACTTGTCTTAAACACCCTTTATCCCAAATTATGGAATAACTGAATGCAGGTGCCCAGGCAGCCATCTTCCCTACTGGAGGTAGTAGTGTTAAAACTCGAATGTGAACTTTTCAAGGAGGCCGTAGGTGAGGTTTGGGAAAACAGTTTTTAAGCTGCCCAGTCTCTATGGCCTGGTTTTCACCTGGGCCTGCAGCTTCTCCTCATAATCATTAACTTCACCCACATGGCGTCTCTGGTCTAAATATGCCCCTGATTATAGAGGTGCTATGAAAATATGGAGGGGAACCCTGTTTGAGCTCCTGTCTTGACTTTGTGAGCAATGCCATTCTGCGTGTTTAGTTTGCCCCTTAGAATAAGAACCTGAGTCTACCACTTGCATGTTTTTATAGTAGCCTACAAGCTGAGAAGAGGGAGGGAACAGACTCACGTGTTTCAGTAGATGAGATCCAGACTGCCAATAGCTCCGGCCCATTGCTCCCAGCATCCCCGAGACATCGGAGGACATTTAGCCCATGCATGTAGCCTAGTATTTACCTGCTTTGCGAGTCGTGGTAGAGACATTTTTCCGGGATCTTATTGTCGGCGGCAGGAAAAAACACGTCGGTATGTATTTAGGATTATCCTAGAGATTGCATGGTGGAGATGCGGGTACGCCGTCACTGGGGTCCCCGCCGCTCACTGTAACCGGCACCTGCCGTCCATATACGGACCCTGGTTCGGTTTATTCGGCTGTGTTGTTCCGCGCACATCCCGGGGACTATGTGAGCATCATGCTGCCGCTGCGATGCCTGCTGTTCGCCGCTGTGAGTGCTCGGTTTGCCGTCACAGGTGAGAGACCATCGGGTTTGCTGCCCATAAAACCATTCCTTACACTGTACTGTATTGGCCTGTGACTCTCCCCTTTTATTATCTTTATATACCTTATATTATCTTTATATATTATATTTGGAGCCATGCCAAGCTATATGTCTCTATGCATCCTGTCTTGAGATGTTATGTTTGCGGCATCAGCCGTTTATTTTACCCGCCCGGTTCCAGATGGACCCGGGGCTGCGCTCTACACCTCCAGCCGCCGCCTACGCAGTAAATACGGGAGACCGCAGACAACAGCACCGTTAAATATAGCCCGTCCAGGGATATCCATGTGCCCATTGCTTGTGGCACTCACCTGTTGTCCGTGCATTGACAGGTCATTATTCGCGATAACAAAAGTCCTCGAGATTGATCACCCCTCTGCCACCTCCTATGCCACCCCATCACCCCCTCTGCCACCCCCTCTGCCACCACCTCTGCCACACCATCACCCCCTCTGCCACCCCCTCTGCCACCCCATCTACCACCCCATCTACCACCCCTCTACCACCCCATCTACCACCCCCTCTACCACCCCATCTGCCACCCCCTCTACCACCCCCTTTGCTGTTGAAGGCTGGAGCAGCGCGGTGAGCGATAGAGACGCCGGAGCGGCGTGGGATTGGGATGCAGCGGAGAAGCAGGGGGACAAGGCACCGGTTGTGGAGGAAGTCGTTCAGCCCAAGCGGCTCCTGCAACAGTTCGACTCGGACGATGAGCTGGTTCACCACCACCTGGACACGCGGGTGAAGAACCACACCGAAGCACCACAGGTGAGTCCTATACGTTTTGACTACAGGTACACTGTGTTTTTCCCCCCCATTTACGCTCTACAACAATGACGCTGGCAAGCTGCTCTGCTTTAATTCTAGTGGATATTGAAGAAAGGTGATCCTGACATTTCCACCTTGTATATCTCCAACCTTGAATATCTCCAACCGTTTTGCTTGTGTGACCTGGATCCCAAAAATAATATGTTCCTTCATACACCAACGTAGCTGACAGTAAACACAATGCTCTTCATTGTGTTAGTTCTATCTATATAACATTACATGTTCGCCCCCCAAACCAAAATCCCCCAAAACCCCTTATTGAGTCATCAGCTTCAGTCATCTGGACACCTGTTGTGATGCAGTTTACTAGCTGGTTTTGGACTTAGCTAAGTGGCACCTTTGATCATTAGCTACTGCGAGGCTGAGTAATTATCTCATTAATGTTTAAAACCCCATTTGGTAGAGGGAATCAAGGTGGACAAATGCTCTAATGTGAGATAAAATAATTAATCCGTGAGTTCATACGAGCTCAATTGCATTCGGTGATCTTTGATCATTCTTGAGTCTTTAGAACTGGTTGTTCACTCTTCCTAGAGCTGGCTGTGTGGTCGAAATTGCTGGGCAAGAAGGGTCTTGGCCAGGGAGGTAACCAAGAGCCCAATTGCCACCCCAAACAGAGCTAAAGCTAACTGGGCTGGCATTTCCTGTTCATGCAAAAAGCTTCTTCCAGAATTGTTGACCTCGGGTTATTGCATTTTCTAAACAGACTAGTGTCCAGGCCTTCTTGGTCATGTCTGTTGTTGCTCTTGTTTGTAAATGGAGACGTGCGAACCATTTGCCCAGATCGGGGATAGTTCAGTGTCAGTCATCTGATTTCCTGTCTGTTTTGGCCATTGATAGCTGGTACCCCAGTCAACTCAGTCTTCTCATGGAGCCTGACCCCCCACCTTCCATCTGATACTCCCCAGAGTAGCGCCCCGTGCATCCACCCACCTGCTGGCCTTCCGCGTGCCGATCACGTTTCTACACCTTCGTCTTGGTCTCTCCTGTTACCGGTGCTGTAAAAAACCAACTGTCAATAACTCGGTCTGGGGCGATTGGCTGTTTGAGACAACCTTCCGCGTCCTCATAAACTGGCTGTTCTGCTGACATTCCTGAAACATTACCATGGAGTTCTGACCCAAGAAAACGTTACAAATATTCATTCTATTCCAAATAATTAAATCTCTTGGATTTTTCAACACTTTGTGGTGTTATAAAGTGAAATCCAAATTAATTTAATCTGGAGTTTTATGTTTCACACCACATACGGCACACACAGACAAATCTTTACCAGCAGCAGAGTCTTTTTCCCTGTAGGATTTACAGCGTTATTGGGGATTGCTGGGTTTATTTTTCATAACCTGGATAGCATTTGTGATTCTGGACAACCATCTTTATCTGCTAGTATGATGTGACTTTGACAGTCCTCTGACCCATTTCTTCTCTTTGCCTTTTTTTGCCTTTTGCGTTGGAAAAAATACATATGTTGACATTGCCAGTCCCAATTGAACCGTAAACTCACTGAAATGTTAATGGAAAAAAATGCTCCTTTATTTCCCTCGCATCACTCCAGAGTAAATGTCTTACATAGATGATAACGGTATTGAATAAATAAAGTACCTATGTCATAAAAATCTAACTTTTCGAAGCTAATATTCAGTTCACACAAATAATGTGGACTCACTCTATACTCATCTGCTGGCAAAGTTAGCGAGAAGCTGGAAACGCGTAAAAAGCTCCTAAAATGTGTACCTGGAACAGATTAAGGATGAGGACAAGCAGAAAAACCACAAGCAAATCACATTGGGATACGCCTTCAATATCCTGTTGCTGTACACCCACACCACTCTAACAGCTCTGTAACATACATAATTACCATTGCTGGGAAGCAAAATCATTATGCACCAATACAATAGCTTTGTGATTATCATTAAACAGTGGATAGTATCTTATTGAAAGACTTCCGGACATATTTATTACATTGTCATGGGCATGCAGAGTATTGTAGCTAATGCAACTAATGTACTATGTAAGAACTGCAGCCAGCCTTCTATATGGACAACAGCCAATGTCCTCCAACAGGGACATTGTTAATTCCGCAAAAAACCTGTCCATTTCTCTTGCTTTTCTTCCACACCCTCTTTCTCTCAGTTCATTACATTGGCGTGAAGTGTTATCACTTGCATGAAAACTAACATGTAGACACATCAAATCAAAGTGAGGACGTTGTCACGTCCGTCCGTTTCTCTCTTTCTCCCATTCGCATAGCCTGTCCATCTGGCCCAGAGCAGTTTTCTGGTTGAGGCTTTTGGCAAGTCCTTCATCCTCGACCTGGAGCTGAACCAGTAAGTAAACATACACAGTGGGTTGCAAATAAAAAGCCATACTATTAAAACATGTGACCAATGAATATTAAAAAACAGAACAACATCTGTCCATTAACAAGGCAGAGCACTACTGTAAATATGAATAAAACAGGGTAATTTTATTTTAGGAATGTGTCTCATGATCTCAGATATTTTTACATGTTTATAAAATGCACCAAGGAGCTCCTAAAATGTGGCCAATTGTTGACTAATTGGAATATACAAACGTTTTTTGCATAGCTGTGGCAGCATCATGTTTTGGGGTAGCTTTTCATTGGCAGCTATGGCGTCCCTTTTCAGTGAAGGCAATAATGCTGAAACCAAAATATTGGAAAACCTAGAGGAAAACATGGTGTAAAATATGGTGTTAACTTTGCATAACCTTTATACATGTTTGCCTTAAAATATATAATTATAAATATCAGCAACAAGATGTGCAAAGTTGGGTAAGACTTACCCCCAAAAGATATACATCTGTAATTAATAACATAAACACAATTTGTCAAAATGTTGTGTATTTGGGGTTAACCAAAAGGATTATATAACTAACGTTATATAAGAGGAATACCAAATACATACATTTCAATTCCAAATAATAACATCCTGTGTACTACTTCACCAACACACTGGAGCTCATGTTGCACTGTTCACCAGCTCTCAAACAAAATAGCACTGTTGTTGCATTGTTCAGTTTTTTTACAAATGCATTTTGTTTGTGCTCTATTCCCAGCAACCTCCTGTCTTCAGAGTATGTGGAGCGGCACTTTGACCACCAAGGGAGGCCGTCTCAGAACATGGTAGGCCTTGTTTTCATCTATCTGTTCAACCATCCATTCAGGCATTCGTCGAAGCATAGACATTAAGGATTGCCTGTGAGTGCCTAGTTTGAGCAACAAATGCATCCGTATGAATTTCGCTCTTGGTTATAGCAAGATATCCTTCGGGAGTCTTACGGTCGGACTAATTGCATGACATATTCACAGTGGCCAGACGTGTGTACAGATAGGCTGTAAATCAGGTAGATGACATTATGGAACAATGAGGGAGACACAAGTCTTTTTCCCAGCACACTCATAATGCTCTGGGACACCGTGTAGGCCGGGACAATTTGGGCAGCACTGCAGCGACCCCTTGTGGAAATGTGGGTGCCTGCAAGCTCAGTTGTGGTTCTTGGCTCCTGAATTGGATCTCCAAGTGCGCAGGTGTTGAAGAGTACTTCCCACAGTGTGATAAGAGACAGCATGGCTTGGCGATATGTTCTTCAGGGGACGTGATCTGCAAATGCAACCAAAGGCTGCCAAGTGTTGTTGCGGTTAAGGGTTCTTGTGTGTATTTATCCTCTGTTAGCCAGTGAATTAGCCAGTGAATCCTAATGTTGGGTAATTACGAGGATGTGGTTGCTAATCACTGTGGACACTCACTAACACAAAGTGTGCTTATATTACCACCCACACACGAACAAATGAATAACCACACACGTACTAGCCGGTATACCCATGACTACCACAGCTTAATAGCTAAAAATAAATGCGTCTTTTTTTATTGACCAGATTATAATTAGTCTTTATGCCACTTTATTGGCCCTCTGTTGTTCCATCCAATTTGATAAGCCAGCTCCCTCTCCATCACTTATTTTCCGACGAGTGTGTGTGTTTGTGTGTGTGTGTGTGTGTGTGTGTGTGTGCCCATGTGTGCATGTGTGTTGCAGAACAGGGAGGTGTCTAGTTGCTCCAGACAAGAATAGCACGGCAGTGCAGAAGGTTAATGAAAGTAGACAGATGCAATTACGCCAGACGTTTTGGAAGGTCAAAGTCTAACCTCTTTTAAGGTGTGCTAGATGACCTTAACCGAAAACCACCCACATCTTGATAGTGCAACTGCTTGTACTCAATTAGTTCTTATTTAGTTTTATGTGACTTTGTCCACTTCATTTGTCTAGTCACCTTGTCCTCGAAATCGGCAGGAGAATCTGTTTTTGTCTTTAAAGTTGCACATTCGGTTTAGTTATCTTTCTGTTGTTTAGTTGGGAACATTTTCCTCCTCAACATTATTTCTCTAACTTTTTAAATTAATTAATCACGTTTATTTTATAAAGCCCTTTAAACATCAGCAGTAGTCACAAGTACTTTTACTAGGATTGTGAAATTCTGGGCCGATACCAAATGTTTAAATGAACAATTTGGCAGATTCCGAAGATTTTGAATTTTTTATTATTATTTAGCTTTTTTTGTTATTTATTCCCCCTTTCGTGTCAGGGGAACAAAGAAATCTTCATTAAAGAAAAAACTGAACTGTTTTACACTTTCATCAAAAATTAAATGTAATCACACACTGCGAAAATTTTCTAGACAAAACCGTTTAGAATCGGCCACTGCCATTGCCTAAAATTGGCCGATGTCAGTTAACAAGGCAGATATCGGCCAATAGCGTTCGGTGCATCGCTAACCTTTACAAGGAGTTTTCACCCTTAGTCCCACCGACCATAAACCTTTGCAGCGTAAACACAAGGGACTGAGAGGATCGGGTTAGCGGATGTGAAGACGCAGTTTTCCTGTCCTGAGAGTGGCGTAATAACTACGAGGTTTCCTCCTCTGGATTTGGCTAGAGGACCGTCCTCCCAGTCACCACCAGTCTAAACTTTATCATAAACAAACATGTGGCGCTGACGAGTTGACTTTCCTCAAATATCAGCCACGTTTCCTCCGTGCTGAATGTGCAATGACAAGCGCAGCAGCCCGGGCTCTCGGACTAGAGGAGTGCCAGGGGTCACTTTACACATTAGATGTGTGTTCTTCACGGGCCGGTCATTATATTACTCAGTGCATGTGTGCACTCATTGTGTGCATGTGAATGTGGGCCTCGTCACACCTCCCTTGAACGGACACTAAATCCACGTCCTGCGCCAACGGTCGTGACGGCTTCTGGGCCAATCAGATTTTCTCCAGTCACCCTCACAGTCATGCCTGTTATTTCCTTATCTCAGCCCTGCACTATGTGCTCTGTCTGGGCTTTGCTCACTTACTGGTATGTGCTGCACAGTCTCTTATTAAGTAAGGATGCAGGAAAACACAGGAGAGATGTTTGACGCTAGCGCAACGCTGAACTAGAATTTCAATGTCGGCTTGGTTTCGCGTGGTTCCCACTTCACCCTCAGTATTCTAGAAAAAGCCCTGGTTGGACAAAAGGATTGGGCCTAACAGTCACTTGTTTTCAGACAGGCTCAGATAGAGTGAAGAGCTGAGCCGAGGAGGGAACTTAAGACTATTGAGACACAGCCTGATTCTGTCCAGTTGGTTGGGTACCAGTCGGGTTAAGGTTTGACCAAGCGGAAAAACAACGCTTGAACGGCATAGATGGTATTAGTCTGCTCCACTTCAGCGCAGCTTTTCTTCCGGTGTCGTTTTGGCGTGCGAGCAGACACATTGGGATCAGGTGACCGAGGTGCATGAATTGGCATTCCTTACAAACACCTGAGACTGAATGACTGGGTGACACGCATACACACACACACTCAAACCTGATTTCTGGCCTCAAAAGTTGGTCATTAGTAGTGTTGATTCCATTCTTGTATTTTCGTAGCTGATTCTATTTCAGGTATTTTTGCATAACTTGTAAATGCGATGGAAAGAAATTAAAGCCAAAGGGTATTTCTGTGATGAATAGATGATCAGCATTTGTAACGCCTCGTATCAAACCAAACTTGTCTTGCAAACTGGTCATGTCCAGTATTACGTACGTCATCAAAAGCATTTGTTGAATATATTTTCAGTTGCAATTAACGCAACAATAACTGACTAGATGAGAAAAAAATTAACTATTTGTCTTGATAACCGTGACTGGATATTAGTCATTTTTAGAAACACCAGATGTTTCAGTGCAATTGGCACTTTTGTTAGTATCTAATTACATAAAATGCGCACATATCTGTGACATTAGGTGCTGAGTTTACTACAGACAAGGTGTTGAGTGAAGCTGTGCTATTTGTCCTCTGTGGCAATTCCAATGGCACTGGGTCACTAGTGTATAAATGATGATGTGACAGAAGACAGATCCACATGTCATCTCCACATGTCTTCTCCATGTGTCTTCTCCACACGTCATCTCCACACGTCTTCTCCACACGTCTTCTCCACACGTCTTCTCCACACGTCATCTCTACGCGTCTTCTCCACGTGTCATCTCCACACATCTTCTCCACACGTCTTCTCCACACGTCTTCTCCACACGTCTTCTCCACACGTCATCTCTACGCGTCTTCTCCACGTGTCTTCTCCACACGTCATCTCCACACATCTTCTCCACACGTCTTCTCCACACGTCTTCTCCACACGTCATCTCTACGCGCCTTCTCCACGTGTCTTCTCCACACGTCATCTCTACGCGTCTTCTCCACGTGTCTTCTCCACACGTCATCTCCACACGTCATCTGGTCATTTGTTTTGCGTATTTAAATCTAAATAAGTGTGTGTGTCGTCACACAGGGTGGGGAGCACTGTTACTACCACGGACGACTGAGAGGGAGACTTGGCTCGTGGGCAGCTCTCTCTACCTGCTACGGGTTACGGTAAGTCAAAGTCCATTCCACCTTCACATGCCGACACACACCACCATGGTGTATTGAAGGTGAATGCATATTAGGACAAACTCTTGATTTAAATTATAACATTGATGGTCCTCTTTAAATATTTAAATATGAAATTGGACAAATCCCATTGTTTTGGACTGAAGTGATGTGTTTTTCCGATAAGGCAGACAGACACAGAAATTATATTAAGTATTCAAACTTCTGTGGTTCCTATTGACCACCTCAGTTCAAATGTTGATGAATTCGGTAAAATTGCGGATATATAATTTTCACTCTTCGAACACGTGTGTGTGTGTGTGTGTGTGTGTGTGCGCACCTTTTCCTAACTCTCTGTCCATCTCTCCACAGTGGGATGTTTTCCGATGCAAACGTTTCATATGGGATTGAGCCCGTCCTCAATTCCAGTGGACAGGTGACTGTAAGTATCTGGAGGAGGGGTGGATCCAGGAATGTGGTCAGGTTTACTTAAAAAGTAAAATCCAACTCTATTGTTGCCTAAATTGACTGAGACAGTGAAAGGAACCATATTACCCTGCAGGCTACATCTTAAGGATGATTTGAAAGATGTCCCAATGTCCTTGCAACAATTTATTTCGCAATTGATAGCCTTCCATTTTTGCTTCTTTATGCTGATTCTAATATTATGGAGACAGATGTTGCATGGCGCTTTTTTTAATTCCAGTGTGTTTTGTTTTCTTTTTCTTTCCCTCTTTTATACCTCCTCTTACTGGCAGTGCAGATCGAGTCACTCTGTCTGTGGGTTGCAATTTGAAATGTATTGAGTTGAAACACAATCCCTCTGTGTGAAGAGGGAGAGAGACAGAGAGCAAGGGAGAAATAGAGTGAGTAAGAGACGAGGGCTAGAGAGACGAGGGCTAGAGGGAGACGGAGGGCTAGAGGGAGACGGAGGGCTAGAGGGAGACGGAGGGCTAGAGAGAGACGGTGGGCTAGGGGGAGACGGTGGGCTAGAGGGAGACGGAGGGCTAGAGAGAGACGGAGGGCTAGAGAGAGACGGAGGGCTACAGAGAGACGGAGAGACGCAAAGACACCCACCATTGCGTAAATGTGAATGTGCCCCCTCTGATTCTGATAGGGTGCCCCCTCTGATTCTGATTGGGTGCCCTCTCTGATTCTGATAGGGTCCCCCCTCTGATTCTGATTGGGTGCCCCTCTGATTCTGATTGGGTGCCCTCTTTGATTTTGATAGGGTGCCCTCTCTGATTCTGATTGGATGCCCTCTGATTCTGATAGGGTGCCCTCAGATTCTTATAGGGTGCCCCCTCTGATTCTGATTGGGTGCCCCCTCTGATTCTGATTGGGTGCCCCCTCTGATTCTGATTGGGTGCCCTCTCTGATTCTGATAGGGTGCCCTCTGATTCTGATTGGGTGCTGATTCTGATGGGTGCCCCCTCTGATTCTGATAGGGTGCCCCCCTCTGATTCTGATTGGGTGCCCTCTGATTCTGATAGGGTGCCCTCAGATTCTGATAGGGTGCCCCCTCTGATTCTGATTGGGTGCCCTCTGATTCTGATTGGGTGCCCCCTCTGATTCTGATTGGGTGCCCTCTCTGATTCTGATTAGGGTGCCCTCTGATTCTGATTGGGTGCCCTCTGATTCTGATAGGGTGCCCCCCTCTGATTCTGATTGGGTGCCCCCTCTGATTCTGATTGGGTGCCCTCTCTGATTCTGATTGGGTGATTCCCCCTCTGATTCTGATTGGGTGCCCCCTCTGATTCTGATTGGGTGCCCTCTGATTCTGATTGGGTGCCCCCTCTGATTCTGATTGGCCCCCTCTGTGATTGGGTGCCCCCTCTCTGATTCTGATTGATTGGGTGCCCCCTCTGATTCTGATTGGGTGCCCCCTCTGATTCTGATTGGGTGCCCTCTGATTCTGATTGGGTGCCCCCTCTGATTCTGATTGGGTGCCCTCTGATTCTGATTGGGTGCCCCCTCTGATTCTGATTGGGTGCCCCCTCTGATTCTGATTGGGTGCCCCCTCTGATTCTGATTGGGTGCCCCCTCTGATTCTGATTGGGTGCCCCCTCTGATTCTGATTGGGTGCCCCCTCTGATTCTGATTGGGTGCCCCCTCTGATTCTGATTGGGTGCCCCCTCTGATTCTGATTGGGTGCCCCCTCTGATTCTGATTGGGTGCCCCCTCTGATTCTGATTGGGTGCCTTCTCTGATTCTGATTGGGTGCCCCCTCTGATTCTGATTGGGTGCCCCCTCTGATTCTGATTGGGTGCCCCCTCTGATTCTGATTGGGTGCCCTCTGATTCTGATTCTGATTCTGATTGGGTGCCCCCTCTGATTCTGATTGGGTGCCCCCCTCTGATTCTGATTGGGTGCCCCCCTCTGATTCTGATTGGTGCCCCCTCTGATTCCCCCTCTGATTCTGATTGGGTGCCCCTCTGATTCTGATTGGGTGCCCTGATTCTTGGGTGCCCCCTCTGATTCTGATTGGGTGCCCTCTGATTCTGATTGGGTGCCCCCTCTGATTCTGATTGGGTGCCCCCTCTGATTCTGATTGGGTGCCCCCTCTGATTCTGATTGGGTGCCCCCTCTGATTCTGATTGGGTGCCCCCTCTGATTCTGATTGGGTGCCCCTCTGATTCTGATTCTGATTGGGTGCCCCCTCTGATTCTGATTGGGTGCCCCCTCTGATTCTGATTGGTGCCCTCTGATTCTGATTGGGTGCCCCTCTGATTCTGATTGGGTGCCCCCTCTGATTCTGATTGGGTGCCCCCTCTGATTCTGATTGGTGCCCCCTCTGATTCTGATTGGGTGCCCCTCTGATTCTGATTGGGTGCCCCCTCTGATTCTGATTGGGTGATTCTGATTGGGTGCCCCCTCTGATTCTGATTGGGTGCCCCCTCTGATTCTGATTGGGTGCCCCCTCTGATTCTGATTGGGTGCCCCCTCTGATTCTGATTGGGTGCTCCCTCTGATTCTGATTGGGTGCCCCCTCTGATTCTGATTGGGTGCCCCCTCTGATTCTGATTGGGTGCCCACTCTGATTCTGATTGGGTGCCCTCAGCCTTTGACAAAAGGATCCTGCAGCAACTATGTAAGATGCACTCCAGTTGATTTGATACAGTCAAGGTGGGGAGACAAATCCGTCGCTGTCCTTGAACGAGGAAGTTACCAGCAATTGCTGATTTAAATTGCTCTCGGTACGTGTCGTCCAACATCTACACGGGCAGAGCAGGCCGTAAGGGAAAGGGCGTAGAAAGGAGAGAGGAACGAGAGAGTAAAGTGAGCGTTGAAGGAGAGAAAACACTGAGTAGCAGAAGCGAGTGGTATAGAAGAGTCTGAAGGCTATTAAATAAGCCTGAAGGTTAATTGCACTGCAGCCCTCGGCTCCATTACACGGACTGGAAGGATCGATCGATGTGGTCTCTCCTCTCTCACCCTCCCCACCCCCATCCATCCCATACCCACTATCTAATAATTCCCCCCCCTCTTTTCAAATGGACCATTTTCATAAAGTATTTATCTCGCTGTCTCCTCACCATGTTAGACTCACCGTGCTGCCTGGCAGTCCTCCATGATGGTGTTAGTGCCATTATGTAATCCCATCGTTGGATCAAATATGCATGAGGGCGCTTTGCTCTCAACTGTTACAGAGGACATGTTATTGCCCGGCTGCGGACGGAGAAAAGGACTCCCGGTCATTGAGTGCCAGCACATAATATCATTGTGAATCAATTGTGTCACTAGAATGGAGGTTACCAACCGTTTCTGTGTTCAGTTTATCCAGAATAATAGTCTAGCAATTCCACAACACCAGTCTTGTACTGTAATTAAGTGGTCAGTGGTTCCGCCTCTGGTTCCTCCTCTGGTTCCGCCTCTGGTTCCGACTCTGGTTCCGACTCTGGTTCCGACTCTGGTTCCGCCTCTGGTTCCGCCTCTGGTTCCGCCTCTGGTTCCGCCTCTGGTTCTGACTCTGGTTCTGACTCTGGTTCCGAATCTGGTTCAGACTCTGGTTCCACCTCTGGTTCCCACTCTCGTTCTGACTCTGGTTCCCACTCTGGTTCTGAATCTGGTTCTGACTCTGATTTGTTCTATAGGAGCAGAGTGATCACGTGGTGTATCGATTGCCTGACCTGGACCTGCTACTGCCAACACCCTGTCCAGGTGAAACCCTGAGCTAACCCTAAACTTTAACACTTTTTTCGGATAGCCTATGAAGTCCAGTTGACCATGGTCACATCATGTGACACACACCTACTATTATAAACCTCTATTATAAACCTAACATCATTTTAGAAAGCATTTACTTGTTAACCGATGTGTCGTTTAAGAATAGGTTGAATTGGATTTAAGAATAGGTTGTGCTCTTATAAACAAAGTTAACTTGTAATAGTAATTTGTTCTGCGTCTGCTTATTTGAAATGTGTACCAAAATACGATTTAATTTCTTCTCTCTATCTTCTTTTCTTTCCTCCTCTGTTCCTGTTATGTCGCTTCTTCATCCTCCATCTCCTCCCTTTAACACTCCCAATCCTCCTTCGCAGGTTGCTCTTTAAACAGCCGTGACAACAAAGAAGAGGTCTCTGAAACGAATCCTGACAATGCAGACGAAGGCGGTGTTGTCTTGTCAGAGACAGATGAGCCCATCTTCACAGACAAAGCCTTAAGGCGAACAAAGAGACAGGTAACTAAACTCAGCCGGCCACTTGGACTCTCGTAACTCAGCAGACCGACGCAACATGACCAGCGGTTTGCTTTTTTGCCGTGTTTGGACGAGTTTCATCTGAAAGTTCTTCTTTTGCATTCTATAGTCCCACTACTTCGTCTGTAGAGTTTCACCATCTACAGCAGATCACAGTAGTCTGTTTTTTCTGTCCCAGACGAAAGAGAACTTGTCTGAATCTCAAATGGCACCCTATTCCCTATGTAGTGCACTATATTTAAGTAAATTGGTAGCCATTTAAAACCTCCCAGACTGAAGTGAAGCCGGTCTCTTCACTCTCTGCAGGTCAGACGCGGTCAGCGCACCGTCCAGACCGAGACCAAGTACATCGAGCTGATGGTGGTCAACGATCACGACCTGGTACGTTTCTACCGATCTAGGCTTTACCTGGTACGTTTCTACCAATCTAGGCTTTACCTGGTACGTTTCTACCAATCTAGGCTTTACCTGGTACGTTTCTACCGATCTAGGCTTTACCTGGTACGTTTCTACCGATCTAGGCTTTACCTGGTACGTTTCTACCGATCTAGGCTTTACCTGGTACGTTTCTACCGATCTAGGCTTTACCTGGTACGTTTCTACCGATCTAGGCTTTACCTGGTACGTTTCTACCGATCTAGGCTTTACCTGGTACGTTTCTACCGATCTAGGCTTTACCTGGTACGTTTCTACCGATCTAGGCTTTACCTGGTACGTTTCTACCGATCTAGGCTTTACCTGGTACGTTTCTACCGATCTAGGCTTTACCTGGCTTAATTAGCTGAACTGGCTGTTTTACTGGTCTAGACGGTGATAAAATACCGACGCTGTCCTGGACCAGGAGAATTGATCCCTTTCTAATTTAAACAGAAGTGAGCGTACTTGGTCAGGATCTTTGTCACTTCTATCCTTAACTCTGTGCTGTTGCCCACTTCTGTCCCCTGCCGGCTCTAGTTTGTGCAGCTGCGCCGGTCGTCTTCGCAGACGAGGAACTTTGCAAAAGCTGTTGTCAATATGGCCGACGCGGTGAGTACACATTGACATGTATACCGTTGGTTTCTTTTCTAGGCCTAATTGTGTAAAGAATCTTCAGTTTCCCTATGTATGAAATGTGCTATCGAAATACACGTGCCTCCCCTTACTTACCTGCACGTTGCGGGAAAAACACTTGCAATGATAATAATCAAATGTCCTCTTGTCACACTAGATCTACAAGGAGCAGCTCAACACTCGGATCGTGCTGGTCGCCATGGAGACATGGTCGTCCCACAACATGGTCTCTGTGGGCGAGGACCCCCTGCTGACCCTGAGGGACTTCATGAAGTACAGGAAGGAGAGCATCAAGGAGAGCAGCGACGCCACACACCTGTTCTCGTAGGTCGCCACACACCTGTTCTCGTAGGTCGCCACACACCTGTTCTCGTAGGTCGCCACACACCTGTTCTCGTAGGTCGCCACACACCTGTTCTCGTAGGTCGCCACACACCTGTTCTCGTAGGTCGCCACACACCTGTTCTCGTAGGTCGCCACACACCTGTTCTCGTAGGTCGCCACACACCTGTTCTCGTAGGTCGCCACACACCTGTTCTCGTAGGTCGCCACACACCTGTTCTCGTAGGTCGCCACACACCTGTTCTCGTAGGTCGCCACACACCTGTTCTCGTAGGTCGCCACACACCTGTTCTCGTAGGTCGCCACACACCTGTTCTCGTAGGTCGCCTCACACCTGTTCTCGTAGGTCGCCACACACCTGTTCTCGTAGGTCGCCTCACACCTGTTCTCGTAGGTCGCCACACACCTGTTCTCGTAGGTCGCCACACACCTGTTCGCGTAGGTCGAACAATTAAAACCACAGAGACATGGTGTAAATTGTCTCCGAATACACGCTCTGTTTGAAATGACAGATTTCCATCACCTGTTCTCTGCTTGATACTGGCCGCCTTGACAAAAGAGGACAAGGAGAAAGCACGCAGTGATCGTTATAACCATGTTATTACACCTGCTGTTACACACGTGGCGTGATAACTCCTGTTATACTCCGTTTGTCCTGCAGGGGGAGGACCTTCCAGAGCAGCCGTAGTGGAACTGCCTACATCGGTGGGATCTGCTCCCTCACACGGGGGGGAGGAGTCAACGAGGTGGGTCCTTCATTCAGGTTTCAAATGTGTTTCTTGCGTCGTGAAATGAAACGGGTATGTTAGTTTGCAGAATAGGAGGGTATTTAAGGTCTTTTCGACAGTCGTTCTACAGTTATCGGGCCGGTATATTTGAAAAACAAGTGTGAGACGGCCTTTTTGTAAATGTCTGAACACCGCGTGGTCACACTTTTCTTGGCTGCGTTTCAGTACGGCAACGTGGGTCCCATGGCCATCACCCTCTGTCAGAGCCTGGGCCAGAACATTGGCATGATGTGGAACAAAGAACGGCCCGCCGCAAGTAAGAACATGTATCTTTCTTCAGAATCAGTTTTATTCGCCCGGTCCAATTACAACAAACGGGGAATTTGTTTAAACTTAATACACACTAAATGAACAAATAGCGCTAGTCTTCTATCTCGTCACCTGCAATGTCCTTCATCATATGACGTGTCCCCCGTCACATGACCTGTCCTTGTCCCCCGTCACATGACCTGTCCTTGTCCCCTGTCATGTGACCTATCCTTGTCTCTGTGGTCCTATAGGGGACTGCAGGTGTCCTGACCCATGGCTGGGTTGCATCATGGAGGACACAGGCTACTATCTTCCCAGGAAGTTCAGTCGCTGCAGTATGGATGAGTACCTGCGCTTCCTCCAGCTGGGCGGGGGCAGCTGCCTCTTCAATAAGCCCACCAAGGTGAGCTCTCGTCTCGGGGAATACCCCCCAAAAATGGCACTCCTGTACTGACTTACCCCAATGATGTTTCCTATAGCTGCTGGACGCTCCGGAGTGTGGCAACAGCTTCATAGAGGTGGGGGAAGAGTGCGACTGTGGATCCCAGCTGGTGAGTTCTGTTGTGGAACCCTGGGCCAGTGTGTTGACCCGGGTCGTAGGGTTCCAGGTGTCTGTGTAACGACACTTTAATTGGCATTTGTTCAACTAATCAACTAACGACTGCGGTCGGTACGTTCCTGAACACAGTTGTGTTTTCATTGAGGAATTATTTCAAATGATGCCCAGTGCTTTGAGTGAGGTGTGTTTAGTCTGGCCGCTGTTTGTGGCATAGTTACAGGAGTGCGTGAATGTGTGTGTTATCTTGTGGTGTAATTCCTGTTGCTTGGTTACAGGAGTGTGTGAATGTGTCTGTTATCTTGTGGTGTAATTCCTGTTGCTTGGTTACAGTAGTATGTGAATGTGTCTGTTATCTTGTGGTGTAATTCCTGTTGCTTGGTTACAGGAGTGTGTGAATGTGTGTGTTATCTTGTGGTGTAATTCCTGTTGCTTTGTTACAGGAGTATGTGAATGTGTCTGTTATCTTGTGGTGTAATTCCTGTTGCTTGGTTACAGTAGTGTGTGAATGTGTGTGTTATCTTGTGGTGTAATTCCTGTTGCTTTGTTGTAATATCTTGTGGTGTAATTCCTGTTGCTTGTTACAGTAGTGTGTGAATGTGTGTGTTATCTTGTGGTGTAATTCCTGTTGCTTTGTTACAGGAGTGTGTGAATGTGTCTGTTATCTTGTGGTGTAATTCCTGTTGCTTGGTTACAGTAGTGTGTGAATGTGTGTGTTATCTTGTGGTGTAATTCCTGTTGCTTTGTTACAGGAGTGTGTGCATGTGTGTGTTATCTTGTGGTGTAATTCCTGTTGCTTGGTTACAGGAGTGTGTGAATGTGTGTGTTATCTTGTGGTGTAATTCCTGTTGCATGGTTACAGGAGTGTGTGAATGTGTGTGTTATCTTGTGGTGTAATTCCTTGCATGAATGTGTGTGTTTCGTCACTGAGTTACCCTGTGGTTTGGTTCCATATGGGTATGAGTGTATTTGTATGGTATGCACATGTGGTGTATATTTATATTGTTGTGTATGTGTGTCTGTGTTAACCTGTTGCTTGGTTACAGGAGTGTGCACGTAATGGAGGAGCGTGCTGTAAGAAGTGCACGTTGACTCATGATGCCATGTGTAGTAACGGCCTCTGCTGTAGAAACTGCAAGGTATGGACCATTTGTACGTTAAATCCTCAATGGTGATTGGCTCAATATGCCAAAGATACCACATCACTTTTTTTGCTTTCACCGATTGGCTAACCGGTTGCTAGGTCCTGTTGCAAATGAGAATGTGTTCCCAATCGGCCTACCTTGCATTATATTTGGTTTCTGTGTTAAAATATGCAAAATATAGGCTGTGTTTAACAGAGATTAAGACTCAATTTATTTCCACTGGTTTTTGCTGGAGTTCTGTATGTTAAATACTCAGTGTGCTGTGAAATTAATGTCATTATATATGCATGACAGTATGAGCTGAGAGGGGAGACGTGTCGCGAGGTGACCAACGACTGTGACGTCCCAGAGACGTGTACTGGAGACTCCAGTCAGGTGAGATTCAGTCGGCCCGGATGGTATCCTCAAAGGAAAAAAGGCTCACACACACTCCTCATCTCTGAGATGGACGATTAATCAAATTAATTTGGAATCAATTAAGAACATTTAAAGGGATAGTTTGCCCTGGATTCATATCTGCGTGAAATATGCGGAAACAAACGAAAAAAAAAACAATTCTGTTGCTTATTTTTTGTTGATTTCTTAGCTTGTGAGTCAATGTTTCATGGCCACGTGGATATGAAAACCTATTTAAGATCTGAAGCACAATAACCAGACATGTTGATTAGATGTGTGCTTGGAATTCTTTTTGTTAATTGACTTCCTGGACCATAAAGGAGGTGGAGTCTGTGAGCCCTGTATTTATGTAAAACATTGTAAGACGTTTTAATATACAAGATGCATGTAGTTCCTGTTTCATTTTCTTCGGGGTGATCTATCTTACCGTACATTATTTATGTGTAGAAAGTAGCATCGAACGTGTCAGCTAGGCTAATTAATTCCCACTGTTATTCCCATCTGTTATTCCCATCTGTTATTCCCACTGTTATTCCCACTGTTATTCCCACTGGTATTACCACTTTTTTCCCACTGTTATTCCCACTGTTATTCCCACTGTTATTCCCACTGGTATTCCCACTGTTATTCCCACTTTTATTCCCACTGTTATTCCCACTGTTATTCCCACTGGTATTCCCACTGTTATTCCCGCTGTTATTCCCACTTTTATTCCCACTGTTATTCCCACTGGTATTCCCACTGTTATTCCCGCTGTTATTCCCACTTTTATTCCCATCTGTTATTCCCACTGTTATTCCCACTGTTATTCCCACTTTTATTCCCACTGTTATTCCCACTGTTATTCCCACTGGTATTCCCACTGTTATTCCAGCTGTTATTCCCACTTTTATTCCCACTGTTATTCCCACTGGTATTCCCACTGTTATTCCCACTGTTATTCCCACTTTTATTCCCACTGTTATTCTCAATGTTATTCCCACTGTTATACCCACTGTTATTCCCACTGTTATTCCCACTGTTATACCCACTGTTATTCCCACTGGTATTACCACTTTTTTCCCACTGTTATTTCCACTGTTATTCCCACTGTTATTCCCAATGGTATTCCCACTGTTATTCCCACTGTTATTCCCACTTTTATTCCCACTGTTATTCCCACTGTTATTCCCACTGGTATTCCCACTGGTATTCCCACTGTTATTCCCACTGTTATTCCCACTGGTATTCCCACTGGTATTCCCACTGTTATTCCCACTTTTATTCCCACTGTTATTCCCATCTGTTATTCTCAATGTTATTCCCATCTGTTATTCCCACTGTTATTCCCAATGTTATTCCCACTGGTATTCCCACTGTTATTCCCACTGGTATTCCCACTGGTATTCCCACTGGTATTCCCACTGTTATTCCCACTGTTATTCCCTATCTGTAGTGTCCTCACAATGTCCACAAACTGGATGGCTACACATGTGATGCTGGACAGGTACGTGAACACAGACTTTCCTGAATCAGATTTCTGATCGAGAATTCGGTCTCGTAGTATTTTATATTTCTATATTTTTCTCCCTCAGGGACGTTGTTATGGGGGTCGTTGTAAGACCAGAGATGGTCAGTGCAAAACTCTCTGGGGCTACAGTAAGTCAAAACAAACGGTGCCTTGTGCTGACTGGCAACAGTGGCACCTTTCATTCAGTCTTATGATGTTACTTTTATCGTCACTGCCGTCTGCTGGACATGTCAGATATTGCACGGTTCTGTGTAATAGGTCCTGCAGTACAGTGGCAGGATACAACATTCTGCTCCCAAATGTGTGTGTGTGTGTGCGTGTGTGTGTGGTTTACAGACTCAGCCGACCGTTTCTGCTATGAGAAGCTGAACTCGGAGGGCACAGAGAAGGGCAACTGTGGCCCAGACTCCAGTGGTCATGGCTGGGTCCAGTGCAACAAGCAGTATGTGGTCACACTCCTTAACACTTTGGACGTTCTGATGTTACGCCACACTCTCAAGACGCATTGTATTGTCCTGGGCAGAAACTGCTTGGCAGTTGAGCCTCTCCCTGTCTGTTGTTTTTGTTTCTGTCACTCCATCGTCTCTCGATGTCTGTTGTTTTTGTTTCTGTCGCTCCCTTGTCTCTCTGTCTGTTGTTTTTATGTGGCCTTTTAATCTCTCAGTTTTTTGTTAATTCACTCGTCCTCTCTCTCCCGCTTTCATCCTCACAGGGATGTGCTCTGTGGGTTCCTGTTGTGCAGGAACATGTCTACTAAGCCACGGTTTGGAGAACTGCAGGGGGACTTGACAAGCCTGACCATTTACCACCAGAACAGATACCTGGACTGCCGGTGAGACAAAGAAACAGAGAATTAGAAAGCAAGAGAAAGGGAAATTGAGAAAGACAGACAGTATGTAAAAAATGGTAAGGGGGAAGTGGAGAGTGAGTAGGAAAGAGGGTGAGTGGGAGGGAGGGAGGAAGGAAAGAAAGGAAAACAAGCGTGGTTATTTGATTCGGTACCCAAGGAAAGGGTGAGGGTGAAGCACAGTGCCACAGTGATCAAATACCGTAGTCTTAAGGTTTGGATGTTTTATTTAGATCACTGCTGTTTGTGTACAAGAACATTTCACATAAATGTACATACTCCAATTCTTCCAGCGGATGCTTTTATCCAGAGCGACATACAATAACGAGTCTAAGCATTTTGATACTTCCAGGAATGTAGGGCAATTCTATAAAAATTGTGTGTTTTATAGATTTGATGCATTAGATCATATATTTGAAGGTATGATACCTATATACAGCGGATATAAAAAGTCTACACACCAAGGTTTTTATTATCATTACTCTGGTGTCCTGTTGTGCCAGCGGCGGGCATGCGGTGCTGGAGGATGGCTCAGACCTGGGCTACGTGGAGGACGGAACTCCTTGCGGTCCGAACATGATGTGTCTGGATCGCCGCTGCCTTCCTGTTCCCACATTCAACCTCAGCACCTGTCCCGGATCTAGTCCTGGATTTAGTCCTGGATCTAGTCCTGGATTTAGTCCCGGATCGCGCATCTGCTCCCATCACGGAGTAAGTTGCCCCGCCTTTGATATGACATCAATCTGGGTTGTGAATGTGTTCATTTGGCCCCGAAATAAAAACTGAAACACCGAATGAATGACTAAATCAGGTGGACTACCTGTATTTCCTTTACGAAAAGGCACATACGTTTGTCTTCAGTTTCCAGTTAGCGCAAGATCTTTTAAGTGTGGGTCTTAATCTAGATTGGCACATAAATTCCATAACATTCCAGCACAGTAAATGACCTGATTGACCCCCTCCCAGACCTGCAGCAATGAGATGAGGTGTATTTGTGATCCGGACTACACTGGGAAAGACTGCAGCGTCTACGATCCAATCCCTGGCCCCACACCTCCAGAGGGCTTTGAGAAATATAAGGGTTTGTGTTTTGCTGATCCAAATCTTATTGAACCATATTCATACGTATGACATGTATTACACAAGCCAATTACACTGTATTTATTACCATGTCTCATAACATCTTTATAACACTTACTAGAGAAACGTATTACACTATATTTAGTACCACGTGTCATAACATCCTTTTGACCCTTTTTAGAGAACCTTATTACACTACATTCAGTTTTGACTCTCGTAATGTCACTGTTGCAATGTCCATATGAATATATATGATTTTATTTTTCAGTATGTTGCTCTAATAGATCTGAAATATTGACTGCTTTCATAATTACTTACGTACTTCGTCTTTTGTCTGCAGTACTCGTTAGACTTTAAATTAACTGCTGTCGAATTCTAAACTTGTATTTTTGTTAACCGCTGTTAAAAATGTTCTATGCTTATATCAACAGTCACCAGTAAGTATACGGTCATTATTTAAATATTGATGTAGAATTTGAAGCTCACCAGTACTCACTACCCACAATTCAGAGCTTTGGCCAGCTTTAACATTATCATCTGCTTACTGAAACATTATCATCTACTTACTTAAACATTATCATTTACTTAGAAAAACAGGCAAATAAAAACCTCGAACAGGCAAATAAAAACCTAGAACAGGCAAATAAAAACCTAGAACAGGCAAATAAAAACCTCGAACAGGCAAATAAAAACCTAGAACAGGCAAATAAAAACCTCGAACAGGCAAATAAAAACCTCGAACAGGCAAATAAAAACCTCGAACAGGCAAATAAAAACCTCGAACAGGCAAATAAAAACCTAGAACAGGCAAATAAAAACCTAGAACAGGCAAATAAAAACCTAGAACAGGCAAATAAAAACCTAGAACAGGCAAATAAAAACCTAGAACAGGTCAATAAAAGGCTAGATTATGCAGACAAGAGAACCACCACCATCCTGATTCTCTTGTTCTCTTCCAAGTGTTTCTTGTTGTTTTGTTTTTTTCTTTTCACCCTCCACACTCCCTGCTGTCCCCTCAGGTCCCAGTGGCACCAATATCATCATCGGCTCCATCGCCGGGGCAATTCTGCTGGCAGCTATTGTCCTCGGAGGGACGGGATGGGGATTCAAGTAAGGCCATGAGGCTTATACCAGGCTCTCCATCTGATTAACATTTTAACGCCATGCTCGTGCATGCTAGTGTTGTGGTCAGAGGTCATAGGTCAAAGGTCATAGGCATCACTCGTTCAGTTCCCGGACACATTGAGTGGACGCCTGGATGCTTACATAATCCAGTGCGCAGCCAATGCTTTTGACCTCTGACTGACTGACGTCCTGGATGCCTTCCTATTTCCTTCTCAAGTTCATGTTTATGCTAGTGTGCTAATGCTAAAGCTAATGTACCACATGGTTCAAAGTGGTTGTTTTGGGGAAACACACACGAAGGACACTTTTGGTTGTTTTGTGTTGTTTTTTTCGTTGAATAATGTCACATAATTTTGACGTCAATCTGCATGTGTGTTGTCGTGCCAAGTTGTGAAAAAACAGCATGTTTTGGAATTTGACTCGTACATGTATATGATCTAACTCAGCTTTCTGTCCTATTCTACAATCTACCCCTCTCTCTCTCTCTCTCTCTCTCTCTGTTTGTGTTGTGATGGAAACAGGAACATCCGAAGAGGAAGGTATGATCCCGCCCAGCAGGCTATGGTCTAATGGGAGTCTGTTGTAAATCGTCCCCATAACTTCACCCAAACCATCCCTCATGTTTCAATCAGTTCCTCAACCATGCCGTAATAAACCCCCTTCAGATAGACTAGTCCCGCTGTTTCCACCTGTTACCCAAAACCTGGTTAATTTTGGGTTCAAATAAATGTGTTTCGCTGAATATATCTGTGGAAAATGTACTTTCTCATGCACTTTCCCATGTATTCCCTCATCCTAGATGCTTACATATGTCTACGTTATCTATAGATACAGATTAAGTCTGGTCCTGACCTAAACACATTCACATATAAGACTTTTAATCAAGGCTTGACTTGAGTTTCTTGAACAAGCCGACAGAGATTAGCTTCTAGCTGTATCTAGGCTCAGAGAAAAATATCTGTAGCCATTCACTGCTATCTGCAAATGGGGTTTTTCGAAACTCAAAGCGAGACATTACACTAGTGTCAGCCTGCCTTGGCTCAGTAATGTTGAATTCGATTGGTCGTCCCTAATACCCAATCAGAAAAAGCTATATTTTGAAAACAGTGTCAGCTATCAATGGTACTTGCATTTGAGTAATGTAACTCTTACCAGGACTATCTAATATTAGTATTTGCTGTTATACATCCTGTTTCTTTCATCTTCTTAAACTGTTCTCTGTCTTTCTCTTCCTCTCCTTCTCTGCTAGATCTGGAGGTGGATAAAACATCTGTCCGTTTGCTCTCCTGTCTTCCTAGCACTGTGTTCTATCCACTTCGAGGGGAAAATGATGTCTTCCATTCTCTTAAATTCTCTCACAATTTTCTGTCACAGTTTCATTTCATTTCCTGTCAATCTACCATCCACAGACTTCTCACATCTTACGTCTCACATCTTACGTCCGACATCGTACGTCTCACATCGTACGTCTCACATCGTACGTCTCACATCTTACGTCTCACATCTTGCCTTTGGCAGGTTTAAACTGAAACATTCCAGACAGCTGTAAAATCCCCTCAGGCACTGGATATCCATTGTTGCACATTCCTGTTTTTTATCCCATGTTGTGTCATATCCTTATATCTAACAGGTTAGTTTTAATATTTCATACGTGTCCATTCAATACCATCCAAAGTTTGTCCCCACTGCCTTCCCATATCTTAGTTTTTTTTAAACGTTGGAGGGTGTACGAAACTCAACCAAGCCGATCAGCCGATATGAACACCCACCTTACAAGTGCTTTTACTGATGTTACTGTGTATCCGTTAGACATTTAGGCTATCTGTCTTTCCTGCCATTTAGACTGTTCTACTCGACAACGGCGCCTTTAAACATTGTCTGTGAAGCGGTATGATATGTAAGCTTGCTAGGCTAGGCTAGCTTTTCTCTGGAGTTAAATTGAACCAGTGGGGTAGATCTCAATCTGACAATACCCTACGTCCGACTAGGACAATGTCAAACATAACTGACATTATGACAAATTATATGAAGCAGGCATAACTGATTGAAATATAGGTTTTAGTTTGTGAAAAATCTGATATGCATCAATGTCATTGTCTCTCATTTTGCCTGATAGTTTGTTCAACAAGTCTTGTCTCAGAAGAAAGTGATTGTAGAGTTTTATTTAACGGTCGTAAACTGCAAGGCCATGAATAAAACCTTGTCTATTTTTTTTCCTCAGAAATGATGACAGGTGACCGTAATGTGCTATACTTATCTAGGTATATACTGTACATGAACACAAATATATATAAATATAAAACTCTACACAGAAATAAATAAATAATGTACTTATGTTATGCTTCTCTTCAGAACTGATCGTTGAATCAGTATCCGGTATCCAAACTAACATAATATGCATAATCTTATGAATGTATTAGCTCAGCATTTTGAGTGGGCGAATGCTTGTAGCATCTCTGTGTTGATATCAAAGTAAACTTGTATGGAGATGGATTCTAGTGTGGCTAGACAGATGATTGCACATACAAAGCCTAGTTCAGAATGGGCGTTGTACGATATGCTATCTGCTAGCTTAGAATGGGAGTTGTACGATATGCTATCTGCTAGCGTAGAATGGGAGTTGTACGATATGCTATCTGCTAGCGTAGAATGGGAGTTGTACGATATGCTATCTGCTAGCGTAGAATGGGAGTTGTACGATATGCTATCTGCTAGCGTAGAATGGGAGTTGTACGATATGCTATCTGCTAGTTCAGAATGGGCGTTGTACGATATACTATCTGCTAGCGTAGAATGGGCGTTGTACGATATGCTATCTGCTAGTTCAGAATGGGCGTTGTACGATATACTATCTGCTAGCGTAGAATGGGCGTTGTACGATATGCTATCTGCTAGCGTAGAATGGGCGTTGTACGATATGCTATCTGCTAGCGTAGAATGGGCGTTGTACGATATGCTATCTGCTAGCGTAGAATGGGCGTTGTACGATATGCTATCTGCTAGCGTAGAATGGGCGTTGTACGATATGCTATCTGCTAGCGTAGAATGGGCGTTGTACGATATGCTATCTGCTATGTACAATATGCAACCCATACAGAGACTGAGTATGCACACCAGTATGGTGAATACGGGTGCTTCTGTACATAATGTATGTATATTCTAGACGCTCACATGATTTACAGTTGAGCCATACTCGTAGCTTGTGAAATGAAAGCACAAGTTTCTCAGTCTGGACCCACAACAAATGCTGTAGCCAATGGGAGGATCTGTAAAAACAAAATGTTTAGACCTTTTGACTAATGTCCTTGACAAATGATAGAGAAAATCCAATTTTAACATTTCATTTTTAAATTCAACTTCTGGTTTAAAGAACAGTTCACCAGATTGTAATTAAATTAGCTCAAATGGTAACCGTCATGTGAAAATAAAGTTCAGGACCGGTGCGTTTGCATGTATGAGAAAATATGAAACAAACTCAAAATAAAAACACTACCATGATTCAACTCAGGATATATATCTAAAACAAGTAGACTTAATAGAACTAAGTAGTTAGATTTTTCTCTCTAAATAGGCAACTACTACATAAGAATAGATAATTAAAAACAAGTCGATTTTGCTACTTCAAGCTATTGAATACATTTCGCACTACTCGTATATACTGAAAATATGTATACTGAAATTCTGAAATATGTAATTAATTAAGACATTGGGGGACTTTTGTAAAGAACAAGCTGTTTTTTAAACTGCTCATTTTGGGCTGGATGTGTAATATATTGTCTATATGTGCAAACTTTATAGCTAAAGTGTCAAACCGGTTCCATAGAGGGTAAAGTGTCTGCAGGTTTTAGCTCTCACCTTGTACTTGATCGATTAATTAGGTCACTAATTGGTTAGGTTCTACACTCACATGGTTGTTTAGGTCTGAACTGATTTAAAGGAAAAAACAAAAACCTGCATTCACTAGGCCCTCTTTGTAATCGGTTTGCCTCTATAGGTATATTCACAGCCATACGTCAGTATCCATGAAAATAAAAGGTTTTTATATGACATTGGGCATATATATATCTGCACAAAAATAACATGAACATAAAGTTTTTCCCTCACAATCCCAGAATGCATCTTTAAATAACAAACACATTTAAGCCCAGGTCAGCATCCCAAACACATCTACCGGTGCATTAAAAAATCGAATTAGTTCTAAAATTGTAGGAATTTCGAGTTCAAAGAAAATTTTGAAAATGTAGAAAAAGTAACTCTCCGGCATGTTTGCATTATCAACTGAAAATTGTTTGACTATGATTGTCTGTCGGCTCATACGGAGGCATTTCTGTCATGTATGTTAGCAAATACTATAGGTGCTGTTGACTGATGTTTGGGAAGTTTGCTCTTTGAAAATTCAAATTGAACATGTCCTCAGGATTTTTCACTTGTGTTGGTCAAAATGCCAACTTGGCGCATGAAAAACAAACTCTGCATTTAGTGGTTGATTGATGATAAGTGACTTCCACCTGCTACTTACTGTGTACAGAAGACTGCTGCTTATTCACTCCACCAGTATTTGGAGATATAATTACAGCACTTCTGTAGCCTTATTAAAACAATTTACAATGTGTTTTTAAAGTAAATAATTTGAATGGTGGGTATATTATGCAGTAGGTGGGTTCTTAAGACTCTATCTTGCTTACAAGGCTACTTTGTCTTTTGGCCACTACTACTTTGTTAATGTAAACATTTTACATTCCCATGGTTAGATGAAAACTAGCCAATACCTTGACAAAATAACTACTGGGTTTGTAACTCATTAAAGAGTTACTGGATAATTAACTGGTTCTGTCTTAATTTGTTGCTGGTGTTTAGTGTGACTTCTGGATCCACTAAACCTCTTTTTGACCCGATTTTCAGTTCAACAGGACCCATTATGGGATCTTAAACCGATTACATGCTATTCTAGTAGAAATCCAAGTCTGCTGTTTAATATAATCCCAACCTAACATTTTTTTAAATGAAAACAAAAGACGGTGATAAATATTGTTTTTGGGGCCATGTATGCGATTGAGCAATTGGGTGATTTGGAGAGGCTCATGATATTAATTGTACACTCTTGGTGATCACAACAGAAATAAATGTATACATGATTATAACATATAGAGATCCGGGAATTTGTTGGATTTATTTACTGTTTAGATGTCCACTGCCACAAAGTTGTTTTTCTTCTTTTTGTTTCAGGAAATTCTTGAATGTAAAATTTCAGAGCTTTAGAAGTTCACCAAAAATGCTTTTGGAGTTAATTTCATAGTTCACTAAAAGCAATTTCAGGGTTGACCAGAAATGTTTGTGAATGTTTCTTATTAGTGTAGGCAGATATATACATAGGTACGATTAATAAACAATATTCAAAGGCAACTGTCCCTCTGTCATCCAAATGTTGGGTACCTTTACCTGTTTTTCTAGTTTTTACTCTGTCTCAACCCTGTCTTGGCAAACTTGCACCCCTGCAGTAGAGCTTTAAAAAGGCTTTGTATCAATGAATAGCATTGACGTATGCCTACATCCATATGTATTTGTACATATTTTAGCGACCCTGCTACTTGCCCCTCCAAATGGGATATCCCTATTTGGAGCAGCGATTAGTGAGCTCGGCTGCAGAGCCGGATGCTACAATATGAATACACAATATGAATACACAATATGAATACACTTGACATACAGCTGTGTATATATATAATAGCTTTTCTCTCTTCTTGTTTTATCTACCTGCAACTGTATATATAAATCATAAGTCAAACATATATATATAAATCTCATAATATATATTATGAAATGTATACATAAAAGCTTTCATATTGGACTGACCTAACAAATGTGTACTTACCAGGGAAAAGGCAGTATCTGTCAATAGAGGACTTATAACGCAGATATTACCAAATGTCCTCTATAGCCATCTTATCTGTACATTGCTTGCTGGACTGTCATTTCGTTTTGAATGTAATGTACAAGGAACAAAATCTCAGAGGTGTCCACTTTTTATTTACTGTTTGAGGCTTGACTTAGACGTATGTATTCATATTTGATCTGTACACTTGTGTGCAAATACTGGAGTTTTTCTTTCTTTTTTATCTACCTGCAACTGTATATTTAAATCATTAGTCAAACAGATATTGATGGACTTCATATATTTTTTAAGACTTAATAAAGGATCGGGCGATGACATTTCAATAATGGCATTGAAAGGAAACTGAGAAAAATTAAATTGAGATGTGAAAACACATTGTGTTTTGGGTTTTCTTATCACCGCAGATGTTTAGGAGAGACCAATGTCATACTTCTTTAGCCTTGGATTGTGACCAGATAGCTTGGTTTGATTCCTCATAGCTTGGTTTGATTCCTACACAACCAGGGGGCCTAAGGAGGGGGTTGCTTAACAACCCAGAACAACTACAGGGAAAAGTTAGACACCCTAGTTCCCAACTATGTACCAATTGCGTTAAATCCATGGTTCAAGATATAGTTCTCTAGATAGCCCACCTTGTTCTGTTTTGTTAAATGTGATTATTACTAACAATGAACATTTTTAATCACATGATGCAGGCTATTTATGGTTTTAAAAAATACATATGACATGTCGTAAAATTATGTTACAATCAACGAACGATGTTACTGTCCTGTTTAAAAAAAAACTGCCTCCGGCCACAAGCTCTGGTCATGGTTTCTGCAGTGAGTGAACAGGACGCCCCAGTCAGTCACTATAAGCTTAGACTGGGCCACAACCCCAAACTGGAGACTGTCCACGTTTACAACATTCTTTGCAGACAGCAGCCCCCCTTTCCCAGGAAAACTGCGGTGCAACTCGCACACAGAGTACAGTGAAGTCTAGGAACGAGTGAGTGAGTGAGTGAGTGAGCGACCCGAGACTTTGCAAGCCTATATACTACACATAGAAATCGTAACTTTTTTAATTTGTCTGAACACGTATTATTTATAATGTATACACGCTGTCTGTTACTTCTACTGCTGAATACGTACGCGTACGTTGAATGTAATCCCACGATTGGAGATGTAGTCGTGGACAGATACTCGATACCCAAACTTTGTCCCAGAGAAGTGAAGAGTGGGGACCATGTTCGGTATCACTACAATGTAACGTTACAAGACGGGAAAACGTTCGATTCAAGGTCAGTTCTTAAAATTAAATTCAATATTCCAGAGCATGTCTGTTAGTTCCTCTTTGGAAGTATTTTTTGCAGTATTTTTTTGCACTGGTACGCACCACGGCCATCTTTAGAAAATAAACGAATTAACTAGACCATAAAAATCCTACGCATTTTGCATTTGTATTAGCCAGGATATTCTTACTGAAAACGCAGAATATTTAAATGCACGCACACTACACATTTTAATAAAGTAGTTACAAATCGTAATCATTCAAATGCATTAATGCATATCTCCGTGTTCTCCCTTTCATGTCCCGGCCTGCATAGCCACGAAAGAGGAGCGGCGTCGGTAGGACAGACCGGCCAAGGACGGCTCATCGCCGGCATCGATAAAGGCATCCAGGGCATGTGTGTCAATGAGAGGAGGAAGGTCACGGTGCCCCCCCACCTGGCCTATGGCAGCCTGGGAGCAGGTAGACACCTATAGACTGTAATTAAGGTGCCCCCCCACATGGCCTATGGCAGCCTGGGAGCAGGTAGACACCTATAGACTGTTATTAAGGTGCCCCCCCCCCCCACATTGTTGCTGAAGTTGTCTTATATTGTGTTACCATATCGCAGGATGTATCAGTTATAATATTGTAGGGCCTTATAAGGATATAGTAATATTATAGTAATATTATAGTAATATTATCTACAGCTGTAGTTATCCAGACGACCCTTGTATAAAGGCACAATGGGGGAAAATGACATAGACATTATTCATCAAACATGTTTACGTTAAGTATATTCGATTGTTTCAGTATCTAGTGTTGTATTTGAATGTGTTATGGTTCCGCGTGTCAGGTGACGTGGTTCCTCCGGACACCACCCTGGTGTTCGACCTCATGCTGTTGGACGTGTGGAACCTGGCCGACCTGGTCGTGACCCAAACCCTCAGCACCCCCCAGGACTGCAGGCGCTCTGTGAAGCGAACCGACTTCGTGCGGTACCATTTCAACGGCACTCTCCTGGACGGGACACCTTTTGACTCGAGGTGAGTGAGACAGGAAGTGAGGGGGCAAAGGTCAGAGCTTGGACAGAGATGAGGAGACTGGGTCGTCTAAATTGTTACACAATATGTTCAGGGCTGTTATACGACTGAAATCAGTGTGACATTTCTGCCCTAATAACTTTCCTTTGCAGTTCTGTTGTTAAGAAGACAAGAACTTTGTGATTCTCTCCATGTTCTTCTTGTGTAGATATATTGGACAGTGCACATTTCAGTACTATTGTAACTTATTAAAACTCAATGAAATGTATATGCAGAAACTAACCACACTGGCATCAAAGCCAACATACAACAAATAACTAAATTAGTGGTTCCCAACTTGAGTTGCCGTACTTCCAACTGAGAGTTGCCCCATATGGTGTACCAGAATTTATCTTTTAATAAGCATTTTTACCCCAAGTGCCCCTCTACAAGTCCTAAGGCCCATGGTTGGGAAGCACTGGACTAAATGTACATCAGGAATTCGCTGTAACAGTTAAAAATGTTAACACCTTGATGAGGAATGGTTCAGAATCTCACACGTCCCTGGAGTCAACTTAACCCCGTCCAAATGACAACCCACTCTGTGTGTGTTTGTGTCTGTACTGTGTTTTCCAGGTGTGTGTAATGAGGAGGAGCAGGATGTGTGTTTGTGTGTGTGTTTGACTTTGCGCTTGTATGCGCCCCCACATAGCTACAACAAGGGACAGACCCACGACAGCCTGGTGGGGGAGGGCTGGCTGGTCAAAGGCATGGATGAAGCCCTACTGGGCATGTGCGTGGGGGAGGCCAGGCACGTTACTATTCCACCATTCCTGGCCTATGGACAGAAAGGATCTGGTGAGTAAACACACATAGGGGGAGGGGTTGTTCATCTTTAGTACCAGGTTGTAAAGCTGAGTGAAACACAGGACTACCGGACCTGGTCCAAAAATTAAATGAGTCGCAAAACGTTTTTGAATCTGACCCTGTATATATTTACCAGTTTTTTTTCCAAACTGGGAAGAAGTCAAGTGAAAGCAGATGGTGTTTAAGAGCGTCAGCTTACAGTTGCAGTCTCTTAGGTTAATACAAAGACGTACTGTTAAGTGGTATTCACTTTAAGGCCCTGCCTTTAACTAAAACCATTTATATACAAACCATGTATTTCAACTCATTGGTGTTTAATACGATATTGACCCAGACCTGCAACTCTAGTAGAGGAGAATACGATCAATTGATTAATATGAGGATTCAAATAACCGTAAAGCACTTTAGCCTGCCTCTATGTCGTCAGAATCAATTTCTCCGCACATTGGTTCATGTTTCTGTCCAAAACCGTTGTCACTTTGTGCGTTTGAACGTCCCCAGATTTGTCATATCTATTATTTAGTTGTTGCTGCACCTGATGAGTTGAATAGACATGTTTTCATGCCATTTTACTCTTCTCTGTCACCTTCAGGTAAAGAGATCCCGCCCCACGCCACACTGGTGTTTGACGTGCTCCTGGTAGACCTGCACAACCCCAAGGACGACATCACCGTGGACAACCAGGTTGTGCCCGTGTCGTGCCCGCGCAAGTCGGTGGCCGGCGACTACATGCGCTACCACTACAACGGCACCTTTCTCAACGGGCTCACCTTTGACACCAGGTGAGGGACGTGGCGTACGTTGGGCGTGCCAACCGGCCGTGACAGAGGACAGGACATAATTAGAGGAGGACTGCTTTTCTCACGTGCGTCTCCTGGGTGAAGTTTGAACGCCTCCTTCCTGTTTCTCCAGCTACCAGCGGAACAACACGTACAACACCTACATTGGCATGGGCTACGTGATCGAGGGTATGGACAAGGGACTGCAGGGCGTCTGCATCGGCGAAAGGAGGAGGGTAATCCTGCCCCCACACATGGCATACGGAGAGAAGGGAGCAGGTGAGGCTCCGCCCCTGGCATGACATGGCATTTTGTACCTTTACCCAAGCAGGTTTGACAGAGGCTTTGCTAGTTATCGATCAGGCGGGGGTATGCCGTCATTTGGGCGACGTTTAGGTGCACGTATTATAAAAAGTTTTTACTCGGTTATGGTTTATTTTGACTCCTCCTCCGTCTCGCCGAGGCAGGTCGGGATATCCCCGGCTCGGCCGTGCTGGTCTTCGACATCCACGTCGTCGACTTCCACAACCCCAAGGACACGGCGGAGATCCAGGTGACCCACAAGCCCGAGGTGTGTAACGTGACCAGCGACGTGAACGACCTGATCCACTACCACTACAACTGCTCCCTGCTGGACGGCACTCGCCTCTTCTCCTCGTGAGTGCCTAGCCCGCGGGCGTGTTCATAAGGCACTAAACGTGTTGGAACGGGGAGAGCTGGTCCAATGAGAAGCCCCGTTTTTATTTTGTATTGCAAACACTTTGTGACATATTTGTTTAGTTCCCCATGGAACATAACGTGTATCTGGCACCTTTTGTAATGGTCATCAAATTAATTGGTTGTTGTTGTCATGTAATTATCTACCAATCTTACTAAAGACAGATAGATGCTCCATGTGTCGCCTCCGTCCTCTCTCACCTGTTTTTTTTAATTTCTTCTTCAGGAGCGATGACGACAACCTCCAGGACACGGTGCTGGGTGCGGACAAAGTGATTGACGGCCTGGACGAGAGCCTGCGGGGCATGTGTGTGGGCGAGAGGAGGACGGTCATCGTTCCCCCCCACCTGGGCCATGGAGAGAAAGGAGGTAAGAGATGTACCGCGCAACCACAGGGAGGCGCTGTGGTACAGAACGAAACACTCAACAGCAGGATGCAACAGTGGGAACCCAACACAGTTATGGCTCCTCCACACTCACGTTCTCTCTCCTCCAGCCACTGGAGTGCCTGGTAGTGCCGTGCTTCACTTTGAGTTGGAGCTGGTAGACCTACAGAAGGGGGTCCCTGAGGGGTACCTGTTTGTGTGGGTGGAAGACGCCCCGCTGGAGTTATTCCAGGCATTGGATATGAACAAAAATGGGGAGGTGCCAATTGAAGAGGTAAGTCATCTAACAGACCAGTTGGAATAGACTCATAGAAGCTGTACATAAAAAACAAACACGATATTTTGAAGACCACATTTGTTTTCCGGCGATGTCGTTCATAGACACTCCGTCTACGATCGTCCGTTGCGATCCGCACCGAATATGTTCGCCCCTAAAGTCTCGTTCCGTTCCCGTCTCTCTGTCCAGTTCGGAGAGTTCATCATGCTGCAGGTTGCGGAGGGCAAAGGTCGCATGAAGCCGGGGATGGAACCCAAAGAGATCATCGCCGACATGTTCAGGAACCAGGACCGCAACAAGGACGGAGTCATCGTCGCAGAGGAGCTCAAACTGAAGGTGGAGGAGGACAAAGAGAAATTGCACGAAGAGTTGTGATAAGGGGAGGTCGTGTGTAGTGTTTTCTACAGAATCCTCCACAGCACAGGGACAGATTTAGACGTAACACGCTCAAACCTGACTGAAGTGAACAAAACGCATAAGTCTGTCATTGTTACGTCGTTACGACACCTTGTTTGAATTCTGATCCTGGCCCATATTGATCACCAACTGAGCAAACAGACTTATCTACGAGGTTATTCACGAGCTATAGATCAGACGGCCTGCAGTTAAACACGGGCACATGCACAAACCATGGCCTATTCTTTCAATCAACCACCATTTCTGCAGGGGTGTGCAATCATTCCCTGTCCAACCCTATTGGATATTCAATGTAGAGCATTTGCATACAAGTGAAGTGCATATTTCGGTGAAATGGGTAAAACCAATCAAATATTCTCGAGAATGGGACCACAGCATCTCTCTCAGGGACCGACCAAACACACACATTTTATACAGTGACATGCAGTGAAATAGTCGACACGTCATTATCCAAATAAAAACTAGCGGCGAAATGGGGTACAGTTTCTTTTTCGCATTTCACTGTTCATTTATTTCATACGGAATTTTAGAATCGCTTCAATTAAGGTCTGTGTTTTTACTCCTAACCCACCTCTGCGTTTTATAACCGTGTAAATCTTGTCAGGACAAGGTGACATTTTTCAACTTATTTGCTTCAATTTGCTTTACAAAACAATACAGATTTGTTTATAATTAGCCAATATTGATTAAAGTCAAATTGTCCGATAGATTTTACAGTTAGCAAAATGGCATGTCATCTTATCACGAGGCGATGAGAGCCTGAAGTGGTAGATGCCTACTGCAAACCTTATTTAACGAGGATCTAACCATCCTATATGGATGAAATGAACGGGGTAAAAACACAAAAAAACACTTGTGTGCCGTTCGGTTTGAAGGGGAGTACGAGTCGTACTGTTTCCGTCAATAGTCTGACAGCGTCATGTAGCTAGTTGCGTGATTTGGTCACGTTTGCTTGTAATTAAAGTGAAATATTGCTTTGACAACTCAACCTACCAAACCAGCACCTTATGTCTCTCATTTGATGTTTACAACTAATAAAACCATTTGTACAAACAGATTTTCTTGGCACTTTTTGTCCGAGACTAATCAACTTTTTCACATGCATGCAGGGATACCGTTGAAAAATGAGCAATAGGTGGCAGTATTGGAAAGTCAGTTTGAGTGAGGTATATAGATAAAATACAGAAACAGAAAAAAAACATACTACGGTTCTGTTCATGTTTATATTCATCGTTTTGACATTGTTGTCGGTGTACAAGACAATGTGTTTTCTCTTAATGACTTACTTGTGTAAAATAAAAATAAATGTGTTTGAGGATATAGTAAAACTTTGCTTTGTAGACATCCAGTTTAGATGTGTCTACATACAGATAGAGCGACATCTGGGGCAATAAGCAATGCAAAATAGTGTGGTTAAAATAGCATTTAGACAAACAATCCTGTAATAGCGATGATAATTTTTAACAACAGCAAATGCACCTGCCACTGAAAACAATCCCCTGAACTCTCATGGGGTCATTTGTCACAGTACTTGTTCAAATAAATACACATAAGACTACAATTGATCAAATGAGCAACAGTCACACGTGATACAAAATGGAGGTAGGGAAGAACGCACACAAATCAATATATTTAGCTTCACACTCCTACAGACTAACACTCTGACTCCCAAAGTTAAAACACAGCAGCTGAGTCAGTGTAATACTTACTACACACTTACAATAAGACCATAGAGTGGAGTGAACAGATGCCAGTTGACCATTGGTTGGTGTGAACAGATGCCAGTTGATCATTAGTTGGTGTGAACAGATGCCAGTTGATCATTGGTTGGGGTGAACAGATGCCAGTTGATCATTGGTTGGGGTGAACAGAGGCCAGTTGATCATTGGTTGGGGTGAACAGATGCCAGTTGACCATCGGTTGGGGTGAACAGTGAACATGCAAAGCAGAACCCAAATGGATCTCGGCCTTTAACCTAAACTATTCAAACTCAGCCACTTTTTTTGTGGGTGGTAACACTATAAAAATAGAGTAAATAGGTCCAGACATTGGGTAGCATACTTAAGAGGCTTCACTGGATTGGATTTTCTAGCACCGACAAGGTAAACATGACTTTGCCACAAACAGCAGGACAAATTATGAGATGAGCAAGTCACACTTAGTCTACGTGACCTTTTTTGGGGGGTACATGAGCATTGTACAGCATGCGGCTCTGTAAGGTCAACGAAAGGGTCAATGACAGGTCAACTTCCTTAAATCATTTTGGTTCAATCTTGTTGCATCTCCCTGGCGTTTCACTTGGCCGGAGCTGCGGTGACGTAGTTGAGGACAGCATTGGGGACGTCCATGGTCTCATCCTTTACCAGGACAATATCATAAGAGTTGACATAAGACTCTTTCCTCTCCTCCACCTGGCCAAACCAAAGGGCAGAACAGCCGGGTTAGAAATACAGGCCAGCGGACGTCACTAAATGTGGTAAATAGTCAAATCTAAGAAATACCATTAAATTAGTAGGTGTGTCCAAAGTGGTACAGTACATATATTTTTATTTTTTTTTAAATAAAAAAAAACTACTAGTTTGGATAGGTTTATCATGACATGGTCAAACTGGTTCTTGTGAGGACTGCCACAGCAAAAGAAGATCCAGGCTAACCTCTGCAGCATAGAATAAATGAATTTGATTACCAGCCTCAGAAACTGTTATTAAGCTGCACTGCAGAAAGCAGCCCAAAGTAAATCCTTTTCAAAGTGAACCAAACAAACATCTCAACATCAACTGTTCAGAAACTCGGAGAATCTGGCCTTAATGCTCGAATTTCTGATAACAAACCACTACAAGTGGGTAGCATGGAGGAAATGTTGGTACATGAGACCAATACCAATTACCAATATACCAAAGCTGGCACTGGGTCCAGGCACTCAGCGGTCTGTCGTGCCTAAGAACAGCTCTTAGACATAGCATATTTGCCATATACCCCCTAGTGTCATTATGCGTATGTATCCCCACCTGGTCGTTGAGGTAGCCAATAGTGAGGGTGTGCTGGGTGTGGGCCAAGCCGTCGGCCATGGTCAGGTCCCCCAGAGAGTCCCCGAGTAGCAAGACGTTGGGCCGCTCCTTTAGCTTACTGAAGTGGGCCTCGTGGAGCAGCGCACCATCCCGCTTGTTGAACGTGTGAATCAGCTGGCCTTTGAATGCCTGCAGTTCACCCTGGAGGAGGAGAGGGGGCGCACAAGAGGTTCAGAGGTTATTGGGATTGAAAAATAAATACTTGATGCAATACAATCAGAATTATTTTGGGCATATTCTGATCTATCGCATTATTTGGTGAACAAAAAAAGAATGTTAGTCTGGACAAAATTAATATTTAAACCAAACCTTGATTATTGCTCCTCGCAATAGAACCAAATTGTAATTTCGTAAGATGTCCACAGGTATCAGGGACATTATGCAAAAACACATATTTAGACTGGATGACAATAATAAAACGCACCTTCTGGTCAAAGTCCATGTAGTTGGAGATCACGTGGATGTTGGGGTGGAAGACGTGGTTCTGTCTGATCACCTCTTCCAGAATGTCCCCCAAACCAGCTGAGAAGATCAACAGAGGGACCTGCTGCTCCCGGAGATGGTCGAAGAAAACCTTGTAGCCCTCCCTACAAATAGGCAGCCATGGGTATCCTCAACATTTATTTATCTTATTCATCAATATCACCATGTTTAGTCTCAGAATGACAGAGAGTTTTTTGCCCATGACTATTACTAAAAGAAATAAAACGCGATTACATTAGATCCAGACAATCAACAAAACCCTGAGTGAAATATGATGATAATTCTCAAAATAGTAAAAGGCTGAAGTTGTTTCTTGACGATGCTCTTGGGGTCAGTTAGTACTTTATCAGTACCAAGAGGAACCTGAGGTGTTCGGACCTGAGCATGGCACTGGACTGCTCCACAGCCAGAGCCAGCAGGTCCTTCCGGATCTTCTGTTGGATCAGTAGCTCGTGGACACTGGTCCACCTGCAATGAAATACACAGGACAGCCTGCCAGTTTGTACATTGAAAACTCAACAAAATAAATGCAAAAACTGATAAAAAGATATAACTATATATACCTAGACATTATAACCATGCCTAGCAGTGCTGTAGACAGCTTTGCAAAACAACGTGCTTAGGAGAACCATAACTGACGGGGACAGTTGACAGAGCATGGCAGCTGAAATGCCAGGGTTACGGTTCGATTCCCAAAATGGACCACCAAGAGACATGATGGAGATGTACACACTCGCTACAGTTAAGCCTCACCGGATATTGAATATGTGTAGTGTGAGGTGGGCAGTGCCAGTCTGCCATCTGCCTGCCAGTCTGCCATCTACTTACCACTCCACCATGTGGGGAAGCTTCTCTTCGACAGTGCGAGCTGCGTCAATCTCAACGGGGTAGTAGATATTCAACAGCTCCCTAATCTGAACAGACAGGTGGAAACATGCAAGAGAAAACACAATTAATACAGGATACAAACATTTCTTTCTGCTGTCCTATAAGTTACTTCCTGGTTCTGTGACATCACTCACCCTCCTCTTACAGGCGTCATTAATAAGCAGGCCATTATCCAGGATATCTTCAACAATGGAAAGAAAATAATGAGATATCTAATTCGCTTGAAGATTACACGTTTAATACCCTTTTTTTAAACAATAAACCAGGGTAGTTTTCCATTATGATACAGAACCTTTTTTCATAATTAATGCAACACAAATTGTACGATCTTTGTGGGAGGACATACTCATTTATTTTTTTTCTGATGAACAGGCTTTGGTGATGGTGACAGGCTTACTCACTGTGAGTGGTGGGGCACCGCTTCCCGTTGTGGGCAAATCTACTGAGGGTCATGTCGAAATCCGAGATCACCTGGAGATAGGAGGCGCGGCTTAAAATAGACTCCGCCCCACTTAGCATATTCATACACTTTAATTAATTAAACAGTTCTGAAAAATACTGCACGTGGGCCATGGCTAGTACCTCATATGTACTCATGACCATGCATCCTCATGTGAGGAGCTATTGCTGTGTGCTTTTCTTTTAGGTCCAGATTACTGTGGTGCATTTATCTGGCCGGTGGACACTGTACCTGGAGAGCGTCAGGCCCGGCTCTGTGCATGGCCTGGATGGTTGTCTCCACTCTGCTGCGGTCCCTCATCAGCACAGAGGCCTTGGACAGCTCTGGGATCTGAGGAACAAGGAGCGAACAGGGCTAAGGTACGTATACCTGTACCAGGGGAACGTTCCACTGACAGTGGATGGGTGGTGGGCCTCACTGGCCAAGTGCTGTCTTATATACATCAATAGATTAGAATTTTAATAGTGTATAATGCAGTGTTTTATTGTAATAACTTGATCAACTAGGTTTGTTTGGACCAGAATGGGTGTAATGGGAAGGAAATGTAAATACAAATACATTTCTTCCAAATCTTGCTTTCCGTTATCTACCTACTTTAGACATAATTGGTAGATAATCGGGACTACAATGCATTCTGACATTCATCATTCATCAATCACATAAAACCCTGAGAAGGGAGACAGACAACACTAGACAGACAGATAGATAGACCAGCAGTCACAGTTATCTGCTTAGCAGATATTAATTAATATTCATGAATTATACTATGGGTTATCACTGAATAGCAGAAGAAAACAAAAGAAGAGAGACGTTTTACCTCAGACCTTGTCAGCTGGTGCCAGATCGCCAGGGCATTCCGCACCGGCACATAAATCCAAGGGATGTGGTAAATCTGGAAACGACAAACGAGGGTACTGGATGTAAATAACCATTATCATAGCAAAATTGTCTCCACCAGCTTGCTTCCATTCTATAACACTGTCAGACAACAAGTACAACACCTAAAACAGATGAGATGTGTACCTTGGTCAATTTATAACGAAAAACAATATAGCCTACTAGCAGTCATACGTGCAATATTCCTGGATATGCATAGAAATATAATAACCGATCTAACAAACCAATCCAATGAAGGACCCCTCACCATGTTGTACTACACAGTTCTGTACACATTAGTGCAGTAATCCATTAAGCACGGCTAAGATTTTACACCACATTCAATAAAATGTGAGTCGTTTATTTACATTCTAGTAATATCTAGCTTTACAGATAAAACGATAAATTACACCGGTTTAGCTACGTTTAGCTGTCTATCTAGTTTTGTTTACATGATAAAAAAATGTGTTGCATCTGCAATCCTCCCACTGAAACAGACAACGGTAACAATATTCGTTCTGTTTTGTTGGTTGATTATAAATTGAAACAAGCCTAGACTGGGCTCCAAACCTCTTATCGTATTGACTTAATTCATAGTTTGATATTTATTATTTGCATTTATTTTACATAAAAATACACCCATTAGTGACCATCTTTTACACTCTAAAAATAGCTTAACATCTAGTAAAGAACACCGGTTTTGCTACGGTTGGCTAGCTAGCTTTGTTAACGTGTTAATGTCGTATTGCATCTGAAATCCTCCCCCTGACACTGACAAACATAACAAGCATTCGTTCCGTTTTTTTTGTTCCTCTAGCTATTATGCTCTGAAAGTGTTGGACAGCGGCCCTTCCAATAAACTTAATGTAATGATATAATTCTATTATATTCTATTTGCATTAATTTCACATGAAAATACATCCATTAGTGCCCTCTGAGGAGGAAGTAAAATATATACATTCCTTGTATGTCTACTTATCACAATCAAGGCGTCTACTTTGGTGCCAGCCAGGTGACTCTCAGACGCTAAACAAAACTGGCCGATCAGAAGATGGGGATTATTAGAATTATACCCTTAACTACTGGAATACCCTTAACTATTCCAGTAGTAAGGAAAAACATACAATTTTAATTTGTTTGGAGAATAACATTTTAGTTGATTCGTTTTGCATTAAACATCTGGCGTACACAAACAAAACATTGTATGAAATGTGTTTTTTTTATTGCAAATGATTGTATACTCAGAGCTTGTGCATTATACACCAAATATACACACAAAGTAAGATACAACATGTCCTTCACATGGAATTACTGTACAAGACTTAGACTTAGAATACTTATTCAAGAAATATTTATTATGTACACCTATAATAATAACTGCTATTTGGGTATTCTTCAATTTACTATGGTAAAGTAATAGAAGTATTTAATACACATTTTCTTATATACATTAACAATCAACACAAACATATAACACTATTCAGAATCGAACAACTCGAGATGTGCATTTATGAGTTCATAAGATAAAGCCTCATTTTCACATGGATCTGAAAGAATAGCAATCTGCTTTCCATGAAACCTGATTGTGGTGTCCTGTGATTACATCACCAAACAAGACACCGTGCTTCCAGCCACAATCACCTTGCAAAGATTAAGACGGACACAATAAACACGTTCACAATGAACCGAGACAGAATTATAGCTCCAGAGAAAAAGTTTTTTAGCCACCAGATTACAACATCACTTCTGAAAGCACATGTCACGCATGCAAGGAATGTAAGCACAATGGAATGCTAATGACATTTATGCTTTCAGAGGCCAACGCCAGTCGGACAATGGCTGACATGTCATTAAACCCCATTTATGAGTGTGCAGCTAGAGGACACGCACGTTTCCACAGCAACAATGAATAGCCTTCACCTGAGGTAGTGGGCTCCATATTTCAACATAGAATCATTTAGCAAAGTTACGCTTTGGCATTATTAAGTGAAATGTAGCCTGGCAGTCTGCAATTGACCATCCTTATGGCAAAGCAGACTACTAGGGGAATTAGGTGACGGAATGCACGACAGAGCAGGAATGTTACATCACAGAATGAAGATGGGAGTTCTCCATTGAGACGTTGAGTTCATACATGTTTTACCGTATATTTAATTTGTTACAGAGGATGCATGAGCTTTTCTTTTTTTTATATGATTTTGTGCACCACTATGTTTTTCAAGATCCATTTCTTCTGACAAAGAAAAAATTAAACCCTTTTTGTTATATTCTTCCCCCCCCAAAAAATAATCTAGTGGGAGTTCAAAATCGATTTGAGATCCCAAATTCTAATATTTTTTCAATAACATCAACCAATCTTTCATGTTGAATGTCCATTGCCAACAATTAAATTATACATAACATATTAAACTATGATGAGACAAAATGTAGTGCAAAACAAAGCCTTCGAGCAGAGGCCAACGATTGTAATGAAGCAAGCAAAAGGAGTTGCCTTTAAACCAACAGTAGCATGTCTATACAACGTATTTACTCTATTCACATCATAGCAAAGTTCAGGCTTAATCTACAATCAAATGTAGACTTTTCTCACTAAAGCCAGCTCAGGACCTAAAGGTGGACATGGTCATATACAATATATATGTGAACATGACCAACTCAATACACACACACTCTTATGCCATTTCATTAGGTACACCGACTCAATGCAAACAGTGGCTTCAAACACGGTCAAGAAGTAAGATTGAATCCAATTGAGGACCTTGGGTGGAATGTGAGATTTAGAGCAGGTTTATGGCAAAAAGGAATATTTCAGTACCATGTTGAATCCATGCTGCAAATAATTTTTGAATGTTCTGGAGGTGAAAAGGTAGACCTAATAAATTGGCCACCGAGTATATCAAACCTGGAATGGTCTGCTATGTTGTCTGGAAGGAGCTCAACCTCTTTAATTAACAAGCTGGAATGGAGAATTCTTGGACTGGTCCAAAATCGATTAATGCTCTTGCCAACTCCGTCGATGCATGACACTGAGTGACAGTAACTTGGCATGATAGCAGAAACAAGCTGACAGCATAATTATGAAAGAGCATTTCAGCATTAAGACTATAAAGAAGTGTTTCCCAAACTTGGTCCTGGGGTCCCCAAGACACCGGTGGGCAACTAGCTCAGTTCAGCACAGGAAGATTAAATCAGAATCTTACATATCCTGCAGTTGTCCAGGAATACCCTTGTCAAAACCATGCACATTTTGGTTCACCGTTTATAGCTGATTGAAATAATGAGTAATCAAAAGGTCAAAAGTAATTCAAAACTGCAGCTTGGAGAAAACCAAAGCGTGCATCCACAGGGAAACACTTCTCTAAAGAGTACATTTTGCAGAGGATTAGGATAAGGCATATTCAAATAAGGCCGAAAGCAGTTATATAATTCTGGAAACTCTACGTTAGAGGACATATCACATCGATCATTTTTTACAAGGAGTACCATCCCGGCGTCATTCCGTTCCGTGCACATAGTCTTTCGCGCACGCTTTCCAAACCAATATAAGGCCAATCCCCTTATCGTTTGGAAACTCGAGAACCACGGAGAACGCCTGGCAACATCAACCAACGGTGTATCGGGTGGGAGGGACGCCAATGAACAGAGAACGTGAACAGTGACATTTCGTGAGAAACGCTGGGTCCGACTGAGCTCAGCACTCAATCTGCGACTGCAGCTGCCGGCGAAGGGTGAGCGTGCGCCGGTGGAGCTGCTGCATCTGCTGCATGCGGTCCCTCTGACGGGCCAGGTTCTGAGGCATCGGGTAGCGCTGGCAGCCGTACAGGAAGCGGTAGGGGATGCGCACGTGGCAGGCGGTGGCGCGGCAGCGCGGCTGTGGCATGGGCGGCAGCAGCATCCAGCGTTTCCGCTCGGCGCAGTAGCGGTAGGCCTCCTTGCGGTACTGCTTCTCCATGTCGTCGCTGTTCTTCCAGCCGCCGATGACGAACACGTCGTCGCCCAGGTAGCAGACGGCGGCGCCCTCGATGCTCGTGACCTCCGGCGGCAGGCTCTCCAGGATGTCCTCTGGGACGCGGGCGCTGATCTTCTGCTTCGCCGTCTCGTCCGCGACGGCGTAGCTCTTCGGGCAGCAGGACGCCGTGTGGTAGAAGTTGGTGGAGGCCACGGCCATCTGGAACGCGCAGTAGTTGTCGATGAGCGGCAGGGAGTCCACCTCCTGCCACTGGCGACTCTCCGTGTCGTAGCGCGTGGTCACCGTCTTCAATCCGTCCTCGTTGTCCGTGTCGACGGGCGTCCGCGCCGTCACGTAAACGTAGCGGTCCTCCACGCTCACCGCCTTCACGTCGCGTAAGATCTTGGGCGCCGACTCCAGGTTGTGCCACTTGTCCTGTTCCGGCTCGTACACGCTCACGTCCTTGAAGCCCGGGCTGAAGTTGCCGTGACCGCCGATGCTGTACAGGATGTTCTTGATGCAGGTGAGGCCGAACGAGTGCTTGCGCGTCGTCAAGTTGCTCACCTGCTCCCAGGTGTTCCGGTTCGGGTTGTAGCGCTCCACCGTCTTGGCGAAGCCCGGTTCCATGGAGCCCGCGACATAGACGTGGGTGTCGGTGGCCGCGATGGCGTGGCCGTCCAGGTGGTTGTGGATATGGGGCAGGTTGACCCAGCGGTCCTCGTACACGAAGTAGCCCACGCACTCGCTCAGGTAGTCGCCGCCCTCCGACACCCCGCCCACCACCATGATCACGTCCATGTTCTGGCCAAACCGGGGCTGGAACACCGCCATGTAGGACGCCCAGAACTCCAGATCGGCAGACTTGAGGTTCTCGAAGCGTATGGCGTGGCCCTCCACGGCCTCGGACACCAGCTGCAGGCAGGCGGCGTTGTTGACGACCAGTGGCTCCTTCTTCACCACCCGGGTCAGACACGTTGGCATGATCTGGGGGAGCCGGAGGAGCCGGAAGAGCTCCTCGAAGTACTTCTCTCGCTCCTCCGCGTTCCGCTGGACCCATTTGACGATTGCGTCGAAGAGCACCTCCTCCGAATCGACCGTGATCTCGGCGTCCGACAGCCAGTCGCGCACCAGGTGGAAGGGGAGCGTGTAGAACTCCTCGTCCTGGATGACCTTGTGGAAGTTGCGTCGGATCATGTCAGCTGCACGCAGCGCCAGCTGGTCCAGTGTGTACATGTGGGCCAGGCTGTGCACCGCCACGCAGTTGGCCAGGCTTAGCTTCTTCTTCAGGAACTCACCGCAAAAGTCTTTCAGCTGCACCAGCAGAAACCTAGAACAGTTAACGAGTTAAATGAATAATCACTATTATCCAATCATCATCAACAAAATGCCATCCAGGCGAACAACAATTAACTTTAGAGTAATGTACCGTTCTGTCGTGGCTATACTTATATATACATAAATACATGTGACCTGCGTATCGGCTAATAGAGCAGACTAATTATCAAAGCTAAGAATCCTTTTCTGCACAGTGAGCCAATCCTGAACCTGTAAAATATCTTTACTTCAATAAAACAGGGTATTCGATTAAGCTGTGACATTGGCAGATTTTAAGATATATTACCCAATGTGTCTGTATGTACGCCTACTTACTTTAGATTAGTGGCCACCAGTCTATCTGTAATATGTTGACCTTATACATACACTCTCGCTGCAGTGTGTCTTGGTTTTCTTCCTCCATAATAAGGCCAGTTTTTAAAAACATGTGACCTGATTAGAAGAAATCTGGTATCATCACAGCCCAAATCTCCCCGTTTCACGGCAGTTATGCCAATCGGTACCACTGGGGATATTGGTTTTCGTCAGACCAGTCTACTCATTCCGTCCGACACACCCACTTGCCCATTGTCCAGTCGCCAATCCCGGGGCAAGCTTAATCGAATACCCTAAACATCTAAAGCTTTGGCCAAGTATTTTCCACGGTAAACAAGTTGCCAATGATCTACCTCGTCAAAAGCACACGTTGAACAACCAAGAAACCATGTGTCAGGTATTCAAACATTCAGTTCACTCGCACTTTATTAATTATAGCCAACGACTCATGCACATCCTGGTGGCCTATTTTTCCGCAATACAGAGCGACAGCTACAACTCCTTATGGCGTAATCAAGGCCACCGCAAATTACCTGTCCGCCAGCTCCAGTACTTCGTGGACGTTGGCGGTGCTCACTCGTATTTCACCCGTGTACATGAACTGTATGACGCTTTCGACTGTTTCCGCGTCGGGGCCCGTCTCCGAACTCCACTCTTTCATGTCCACCCGGCCGGACAGGGACTCGGAAAAGTGCCCTCCGAGTAAGGGGGTGAAATAGTCCGTGGAGGCGGCCAGCACGGAGCGGTGCGCCGTGAACTCGCAGCTCTGCACCCGCTCGCTGTCCGCCCCGCTGCTGAAGGCCAGCGTCACGTCGCAGAACAAGCCCGCCTTCCGTTGCTCGTTCTGCCGACGCGAGAGCTCCGAGCAGTGGGTCGATGAGGTGAACTCCTCGGCCTCCTCAGAGTCCCCATCCCCGGTGATCGCGGTGGCCGGGCCGCCGGTCCCACTGCCTCGGTTCGCGTCGTCCGGGTTCGGTGCGGCGGCTGCCATTCCGGCCGAATTGGGTTTAAATAGCAAAACGATGTTGTGCACGAACCGGGGAAAGCAGTCGCGAGCGAATACGACACACGTAAACAAACACCGCGAAATGGACATGCGTAGTTGACGGCAAACGGTTACGGGGCGCAGCGACTTATGATTACGTTGCAGCCGGGGTGTTTCCCAGTGGGTGTGTGCAGTGTGACGTCAGCAGCCATGAAGAAGGATAGAAAGAGCTTAGAGCCCGTAAAATGTTATCCGCACACTCCAAACAATTGACATTTAACCCTCTGAAAAATCCGGCACTAATTATCATTAAATAAAATATGTTTCATCTGCTCGGTAACTTGTTATTGATACATATGTACATACATATGTAGACTTTTTTTAATACCGTGTCAGTATTTGTGTCTGTGACCTGTATCTGTGTGTGTTTTTGTCAGTATGTATGTCGCCTTATTTAGTGTATGTATGGCCTGTGTGAGTGTGTTCTATGTCAGTGTGTCTGTCCATGGCCAGTAAGTGTCTTGTGTCAATGTGTGTTTGTCTTGTGTCAGTGTGTGTCGGTGTGTGTGTGTATGTTCTGTGTCAGTTTGTGTTCTCTTTAAATGAACGCCCAAAGTGATGCTTGAGTGAATATTGATGCGTTTTGAGTGTGTGTGTGTGTGTGTGTGTAAGTTAATCCTGTCCTGTCACAGAACGTGCTGTTCCCTGCAGGGTGTATGAGTCTCTTGTGTGTTGTGTGTGTGTGTGTGTGTGTGTGTGTGTGTGTGTGACCGTGTGTGTGTGCTTTAATCAATTGGATTCCATGTATGTGTTTTCTGGAGTGTATTTGTAGTCTGGCAGCTGAACCTGTTTTAGTATATTAATGACTCAAGTAATGTGGACAAGTTGCCTCATAATTCCCAGAAAACATAGCTGCAAAACCTTCAAGCTTTCAAGTATCCAATAAGGGATAAAGACTCATACTGTTTAGTCTATTAATTTATTGATTTGTTAATTGATTACTATTAATGAATTTGTCTATTATTAACCAAAAGAATCTCCCCCTTTCTAGTTGTGAGTATTATAAGTGAGATTTGTTACTAGTACATTTACTGTATGTATGTTTCCCCCGTGTGGACAGAGGCCGGCGGTGCACATTAATCATTTTGCTAATAAAGCATTTAGGGTGTGGATAAAATAACAAAAACATCAAATGATAAAGTCACTTTGAATAACTAAATTATTACAAATACAGCTGTAGAGGTCCCCATAATTTATTTTCACAAGGGAATTTAGACGACTTATGCAAACTTTGTTAGATTATTAGCCTTTAATAGAAGTGTTAAGTGACATTTGCTCCAAGATCATTTTGATTAACGAATTATTGAGGTAAAAAAATAAATTTAAGAAAAAGTGATTGCAAATGCATACAGTGAGGTGACGTTAGCCGTATAATGAACATTTGGAGGACATTGAATTCTCTTGTCAATGGCTAAGAAGTGAAGCAGTCTATCACTATGAGAATTATAGATTTTGATAAGATAACATAGGACTACAATACACTCCACTCTGTAGGAGCGATTGACATTTTAGAGTTATATCAAATGCCGAATGTCAAATCAGAATATGTACGTTTTCTAATATTTTTTTGTACGAACTTTTGAAAATTTAAGTAAAAGATTGTACAAAAAAACTCATTTGGGAAACAAGGTGTGAACTGTATAGTCCATCCTATCCGGATTAAAAATGGCTAATTTTCATAGTCATGCAGTGCTTGAGTTTGCAGATACTATCAAGTAAGTAAGAATATCCTCCGACGTCAAAATACCTAATAAAACGAACTTCTCTGGCGCATATGGAAGAAAACAATAAAACCTGCTCCATAAGAGGAGGGGTAAAGAGAGGATGGCGAGGGAGTGGGACCCGGATGCTGATGCGAATGAAACGGAGGAAGAGGAGAGAAGATATCGATTTACGGCAAGGAAATCAAAGGACTATAAACGGGGAGGCCCTGTCGAGCCACTTGTGTGTGCAGAAATATAAAATTAGTCTTTACAGGACAGCGTGGATACGTCATGGGGCTATTTATTTATCACTAGCGAATCGTTGAGTGAATGAATGAATGAAATTGGAACCGGCGAGGGAGGAGGACAGGCCAAAGGGGAGAGAGGAGATGCTGTGATCCGCTTACTGGCAGGGCCGGAGAGGGAGGGAGGGCGACACGGTGAAGATGATGGTTCTGCAACAAGGGACGCATCTTTTTAAAAAATCGCAAAAATGTGGCTGTTGGATGGAACATTACAACGCAAATTTAAAATGATTGGCTTTTGACGGACGCAGACGTACGTGGATGGGAATAAGACAGTGGTGATCACAGTGCATGGAAGCATCTATGTGTCGCTAACTGGGAGGATACCATGCATCTCCATCTGAGATAAACAGGCCCGACACACTGAAGAGCATTATAACATCCGTATGCATTGAACTGTAATGATGTTGTGTCCCCATGTGGACGAGCAAGTGTAGATAGAAGTGAAATGATGGGGTCAAAACTAACGCCGATAAAATAATGAGTCAATGTTTGTTGTTGTTGAACAAAATTCGATATTGATACTGATGTGTTATGCTGGATGGATCACAGTATCAATAACACAACTAGTTGAAATCTGAAATCTGCCTTAAATACTGTTGTGAATCTCGTCATACTTTTTATCCTGATTGGTGTGTTAAGTAAGGCAACTGCATAACATAGTATTTGTGTCATAGAAATATAAATAATATACGTACCTGTGATAGTTTAGTGCCAGCTTAAGAGACAACCCAATCCTACTATTCACTTTGAAGTGAAACCTCACATAATAGGTAAGGTAGTGGGTTTTTAGTCGGGTCATATGAGATAATACTCAGATTTCATAAAACAGTACTTGTCTGGACTTTTACTCTGAATGTAGAATAATTACTCTTCTCTCTCCAATTCACCTTTATGTGACCACAACCGTTGTGAGGCAGGTTTTTTAAAAATAATTTTGGGACGATCATTCATGAAACCCACCTAGATATAAAGGTAGTTATTAATAGTCACTATTAGTCGTAGCACACAGTTCTGGCAGTATGAGTAAGGAACTGTCCCTGAGTCAGTCAGCCCAATATGTTGGGCCATATCGACTGGAAAAGACACTGGGAAAAGGCCAAACAGGTGAGTGCTTATTTAATCATTTAAAAAAACAAACATTGGGTTAATATATTAGCAGTGTGTTTAAAGTGTAGTTCTTATTGGAACGGACGAGTAGTATCAAATGTCTACATTGTTGTGACTGTGTTGTAACAGCAGTATTATTCAGTGTGTGGTGACTATGTCCCTCACAGGCCTGGTGAAGCTAGGTGTCCACTGTATAACGGGACAGAAGGTAGCCATCAAGATAGTCAACCGGGAGAAGCTGTCGGAGTCAGTTCTGATGAAGGTACGACGATGTTGTTGAAACGGATGATAATGATGCAAATTAGGCCATCAAAGTATGATTCCTGCCTTTATAAGTTTTAAAATGTCACAATATATTTGGCTGTTTGCAGTAGTTACAATATCACTGCAATATCAAGGGCAGCTTTACAAACAGTGTTTAAATGCATGCACGCATGGGTTTCTCTCTGCATTTCTTTATTTTACCGTCTCCTATAACCACTCTCAAACACCTCCACACACCACCCTCTCTCTCTCCGTCTGTCTAGGTGGAACGGGAGATTGCCATCCTGAAGCTGATTGAACATCCACATGTGTTAAAGCTGCACGACGTTTACGAAAATAACAAATACCTGTGAGTCCTCTAATTGTTGCCTTCGGGCGCCCCGCGGTTTTATCTGTACCCTGTCGCTAGAGACCCCGTGTCTGTGATGTGTAAATATGACTCAAAGGACGGTTTTAATCATCTCTGTCTCTCTTGATGTCTGCAGATGTCTGCCATCAAAGCTCTCATTGACTTCACATCCTCTATGAAAAAGATTAACCTAATTACATATGTCTACGGTCAAGTTAGGATTCCCCGTTTGAATGTTTATTTCTCTCTCCTTCTCTCTCCTACACACTTTCTTTTAACCCAATATTTCTTCCACTTTTTTTCTTGTCATTGTTTCTCTCTCTTTCTCTCTCTTTCTTTCTTTCTCTCTCTTGTTCTCTCCATATCTACCATCATCCCTCTCTCTTTGTAGGTACCTGGTGTTGGAGCATGTGTCAGGCGGAGAGTTATTTGACTATCTGGTGAAGAAGGGCAGACTGACACCTAAGGAGGCCAGGAAGTTCTTCCGACAAATCATATCAGCCTTGGACTTTTGTCACAGTCACTCTATCTGGTAAACGACTCTATTAAAATCCACAAGGCATTGAGTGTGTGTGTGTGTGTTGCTTGGTTCACACACCAGTGCCTTTTCCTGTTCGTCCAATAACTCACTCTTAAGCTGATGCAGTATATATGAATAATTATTTTATTTGAATATTATAATTGTATTTTACAAGGCTTGCTTCACCTTATTACAATTATTCTTGTGTCAGTGGAAGAGGCATTTACTGGGGGCTCCTCAAACAACTACGACGTTAGTTGATTGTCAGAAGTTATTTTTGTTACAATATTATTCCACTCGATGCAACCTGATTTCTTGCCAAAATTAATTTTTACTGGATTGATGCGGACCACCTAGAACTAGTGTAAGCGAATATGTCCTAAAGAAGGCAGAGTTCGGGCTGAGGAGGTGAGAGAGATCCGCTTGAAAATAAGTGTCAAGATTTGTACACTCTAATCCAAGATAGTTGTCTTGTATTGAAAACATACCTATTGAAAACGGCAGTTGTTTGTTAGAAGTTAACAAAATGTATCTATAATGGGAAAAAAAGACATAAGCATACATAACATTGGCATACGCCAAAAGGAGGCTGACAAGAGACAATGGAAAAGGGGGAGCCTAAATAAGGACAGTGATTAGGGAAACAGGTGAGAGCAATAAAACAATGAAACTGTGGTGGAATTTCAGTTTGTTTACATCATTTGTTCATATTCTATATTACCTGTAATTTCACATTCTAAGTATAAGTTCTACTCTGTATGAAAGAACATGGGTGTCTTTGTTTGTTTGACGAAACATCATCTTAGCTCTCTGACCATGTCATTTGAGTTAGACATGATTATGCTATGTCAATTTGCGGAAGCTTTGCCGCTCACGTTATTAACGAGCGTGGTGACGAATGGCTGCAAAAGCGATCCGGAGACTTGTGGAATGTCAAGGCACTATTTCCATGCTAACTTGTGTTTTTACATCATTTGTTCATATTCTATATTACCTGTAATTTCACATTCTAAGTATAAGTTCTTGTGTCCGTGCGCCAGATGATATAGATAAAAGAATAAACTAAAGACATGCATCTCTCTGTGTTCCTCTTACCCACCTCTCTTTCACAAATATGTCAAAATGGCGTTGATCGACTATTTCCTTGTGAGGAATAACCAATCCAATTAAGCTTCGGACTGGATATTGAGCCAGACTTGAAGCAGAAAGCTTTCAATTAGATGTGGCTGGATCTGAGCCAAAGAAGCGCATTAAAACAATTTTATCGACAATCATCTCAACTTTTATTTGATCCGATTATTGAAAGAAGTTATGAATATTGGATCCAATAATTGGCCAGACTGACAATGGGTTGACCTCGAGTTTATTTATTTGAATACCTGAGATGTAGAGGGAGATTTATTAGTCTCCAACATTTTCTCTCGGTTGTGGGAAAAATAGTCAGAACCAGATTTGTTTGTAGAAAGTTCACAGAAAAGGTGAAGGAACTATAAATTGTCTCACATTGAGGTTGTTACTTTCTGAATTTCTGTCTCATTGTAGATTGTTTTGTTCACTGATCTAGCCAGCATAACATTTATAACTGGTTTCAGTGTTTTTAACGCTAACTTTAATTAGGTAATTTAACATCTCCCCATCTCACTCAGTAATTGTATTCAATCCTACTTTATTTATTGCATCCAAAAGTCACCGAGACCTGAAGCCGGAGAACCTGCTCTTGGATGAGAAGAACAACATCCGCATTGCAGATTTCGGCATGGCCTCCTTGCAGGTGGGGGACAGCCTGTTGGAGACTAGCTGTGGGTAAGTGCACTGTGTGTACTAGCTGTGGGTAAGAGCGTTTTGTGTACTAGCTGTGGGTAAGTGCACTGTGTGTACTAGCTGTGGTTAAGCGCGCTGTGTGTACTAGCTGTGGGTAAGTGTGCTGTGTGTACCAGCTGTGGGTAAGTGCGTTGTGTGTACTAGCTGTGGGTAAGTGTGTTGTGTGTACTAGCTGTGGGTAAGTGTGCTGTGTGTACTAGCTGTGGGTAAGTGCGTTGTGTGTGGTTCAATGCTTGCATCTTCTCAACACCTCACTTTGATCCATTTCAGATCTCCACACTATGCCTGTCCAGAAGTAATCCGGGTAGGTGTAGTTATTTTAGATTTTCATTAATATATTCTTGAGCAACTTATGCTTGATTAATAAAAAAGAGAATATGTGAAACACAGAGGAGGTTGTGTGCGTAAATATGTGTACCGGAAGCAGCCAAATCGGCCACCCTCTGGTACATGTGTACTTTATCTCTCTGTAATTTGTGACAAATTTGTCGCGTGACCCGCCACAAGGAGTCACCTGTATATCAACGTCGTTTACATTTCTATCGGACATTTCTTTCTGTCACTCTTAGGGAGAAAAGTATGACGGTCGCCGGGCGGACGTGTGGAGCTGTGGTGTCATCCTCTTTGCTTTGCTGGTGGCAAGTGTCTTCTGATATTTTGGCGATTCGTAATTTAACATTGTTGTATTGTCTGATTAAAACCTTCAACATAACTAATACGTTACTGCATGGTCTTTATTGTTCTAGACTAGACACTTTACACGGTTGTAGCTATAGTGCTGCCTCACATTGTTTACAAAATAGCCTTTTTAACACTCCTGTCCCCCGTCTGTCCCTCTGTAGGGTGCACTGCCGTTTGACCATGACAACCTGCGGCAGCTTCTGGAAAAGGTCAAGAGTGGGGTGTTTCACATGCCTCATTTCATCCCGCCAGACTGTCAGGCGCTTCTCAAAGGGATGATCGAGGTCGACCCAGAGAAGAGACTCACGGTACGATGGAGAGAGGAAAAGAGGGAGGGAGCGGGAGACAGGGATAAAGGGGAGACATGGGAGGAGGGAGATGTCCTGCTTGAGAGAAGGAGGGTGAGAGGGAATTGGGATGGAGAGCTATATGATTCCAATATTTATTATACAGTACCCAATTTACCTCGTTTTCTTGATGATTTCTTCACTTGTACATACGACCACTCTTTGGAGCAACTCTCCCGCCCCAACGGACTCAGGAGAACTGAACATGGCAGTATGCCTCCTCCGAGACATAACCCATCCCATTATTCTTTTTTAATACTTTTCACACAGCTTGCTTGAGTCAGGAGAAGTACGAGAAACCATCCTAGTAGGAGGAGAACCCTATTAGCAGGAGAACCCTCCTTAAAACATTTTTTTGTCTTACTGCGCCTGACCTGCCCGAAGGAGTGACTTGAGGACAATTTTTATTTCAGCATCTGAAATAGTTTCACTTTTCAACACACAAAACAACATATAAAATTGCTGCAAAAATATATGCAAAACAACGTGTTTTTCCCCAATTGCAAATGTCAGGTCATGTAGGAATTGTTTTCACTTGGCGCCAGCAGCCATCTGCTTGTTAACAATCTGTACTAATTTCACCACCTGCCCTCTAACCGTTTCAGCTAGAGGTCATCCAGAAGCACGCCTGGTACCAGTAAGTATCTTGTACTTCGGTCTGCCTCGTATGAGAAATAAGAAAGCCAATTGTGAATTTTAATTAAATGCAAACAACGTGTACGGTTTGTTTTTTGATCACTGACATTTGGGGTATTGTGTGTGTGTCAGATCGGGTCGTAACGAGCCCTGTCCGGAGCAGCCGGCACCCAGACGTGTGTGTTTGGGCCGCATCCTGTCCCTGACGGAGCTGGATCCGGACGTGTTGGACAGCATGCACTCTCTGGGCTGTTTCAGGGACCGCGGGAAACTCACCCGTGACCTGCAATGTGAAGAGTGAGCATGTGCCTTGTGTTTGTCTGTGTGGGCGTTTGCCGCTTTTTCCTCTTTCCTTGTTCTGTCTGCTCGCGTTGTTCCTTAGACTGACTGGGCAACCTTTTTTATTACCGTTCTGTTGAAACGTCTTTTACATCTTAATCCTGTAAGGAATTGGTTGCAGTTTTCTGCTCACATTTCTCCTCAGACTCCAATATATTTAGTATGATTTAACCTAAAATCTCAAGATACCCTTTCTTCCCTCTCACGCCCTCTCTTTCTTACTTACTCCATCCATCTCTCCCTTGTGCCTTTCTGTCTCTCCCTTCTCTATTTTTGCCCCTCCGCCCCACCCTCCGTCAGAGACAACCAGGAGAAGATGATCTATTACCTCTTGTTGGACAGGAAGGAGCGTTACCCCAGTTATGAGGACGAGGATTTGCCGCCCCGAAAGGACGTAGGTGAGTTCCTAGGTGGCAGGAGTGAGACTCCTGACATAATCTACATCCCTGTCTGGTTGGCTGTCAGCCCCCCTAAATATCTCTGGGTGAGGTAACCCCTTTACTGCTTTTTGTGATTTGGGGAAAGCTACATTGGACATTGATAGCTACATTTAGATTTACACTCTTATTCAGACCAATGTACAATAATGTTTTTGTATTCCCCCTTGCACAAGCTTGGCACTGCCACAGACATGCTGTTCGACCAACTGTTCTAGGTACAGAGACGTTGTCATGTTTGTATAGATGGTACAGTTGTGCTTACTTCACCTCGGTGTGCTTCAGCTGACCCTCCCCGTAAGCGCGTCGACTCTCCCATGCTGACGCGTCACGGCCGCTGTCGCCCGGAGAGGAAGAGTCTGGAGGTGTTGAGCGTGACGGAACAGGGGTCTCCTACCCCGACGCGCAGGGCTCTGGACACGGCAGCACACAGCCAGAGGTACTGGATGGAATTTAGAACACACCGTCCAGAAGCAAAGGGAAAGAAAGGACAGGCATACAAACAAACACACACAAAAATGATGTCAAGTTGGGATACATTTTTATATTATTCAAATTGAATTTACACTTTTAGTAAAAATCTGAATGAAAATATTTCCCCTTTCACTCTATTGAGGGAGCATTAGTGATGCCATTGATATTATAGTTTAATTGGATTTTCAGTTGCTTTCACAATTCATCACCGTTTACTGCTGGTTGGGCCAGCGTTGGTCGTTCTTAACGGTGAAATAATGGGTTTGTCTTTACATTTATGATGATGATCCAATGACCTCTCATGGATCGTTCGCAGGTCTCGTTCAGTCAGCGGGGCGTCCACTGGCCTCTCATCAAGTCCTCTCAGCAGTCCCAGGGTAAGAGGCGTGTCGACATTTGTAACGTCAACTTACAACACTACTCATTGTTTCTGAACTGCACATTTATAATCATCCAGCACAAATATGTTTTCTACAGCGCCAGTCAAACGTTAGGACACACCTACTAATTCAATGGTATTCGTATGTCACCAAAAAGTTAAGAAGATGTCAACATTTTAATTTGACACTTTCCAAAATAGCCACCCTTTGCTTTGATGGCTGCCTTGAATGAGTTTGTTGAGTTTGCACGTTTGACTGGTTCTGTAAATGTATTAAGAATGCAGTGGCATACATTGGCATACATTGGGCATACATTGGCATACATTGGTAAAATGTATTTGGAACATATTAATTTGGATATGCAGTGCCTACTGAAAGTATTTTGATGCATTTACTTTCTCCACATGTTGTGTTATTATAGACATAATTTATACTTTCTTAGTATATTAGTATAACTATATTTATTTTTATATCAATATAAAAAAATGAAAAAAAATCATGGACGGAAGTCACTCCTGAGTATATGACATGCCGCCTGAAGCTCTCAGAGCACAAGGAGAAATATTTATGTCTGGATGCAAAAATCTATCTTTTCACAATGAATGCAGAGTATCGATTGGCTTAAACACGTACCGTTCCTATGGTCAAGCCTGGTGGCGGAAGCATCATGCTATGGGGATGATTTACAGCTGCAAGGACTGGAAGGCTGGTCAAGTTTGAGGGGAGGATAAGTGGAGCAATTTACAGAGAGGTCCTTGAAGAAATTGATACAGAGAACACAGCACGTCAGGGGGTGCAAACATATTTTAGTAAAATAGCGAAAAAGTCTGTAAATGTCTTAGCATTGGTTCACCCAAAGCCTAGACTTTTGTAAGGAGACTTGCACATCTACAGTTCACAGATGCTCCAATACAATCTGACAGAGCTTGTGAAGATCTAGATAGAAGAATATAAGAGAATTCCCCAATCCAGCTGTGCAATGCAGATAGACTGAAGAGTAATCCAAGCTGTGTTCATTGCCAATCTCGAATTTAAAAATAACTTTGGATTTCGCCATCCTGCCTTGCCAAGACGTGACGTTTTCATGTGGAATTGGGTTGCTTGATGAGTTAATTACCATAACAAAATGTGGAGAAAGGGAAGGGGGTCTAAATATTATTATAATGTGCCGCATGTTATTTGACAAATTTATTACATTTTACATCTATTTCTTTTCCAGTATAGGATGTGAGACTTTCTTTTTTGCAATTCCCAAAGATTTTGATTGGTTGCCTGTTTGAAAACGCTTCAAACGTTGTTTGATCATTGCTGTTACGTTTCTACAAAGGTTATCCATCTTGCTTCAGCTTCTTGGTCATCTGACATGTCATTACACCATTATCAGCACAGTTCTCACCCATTACTGTTTCTTTGGCATTTCTTCTCTTTTCCTGCTTTCTTAACATAATATTCACTAACCTCTGCACCTACTTTACACATGAAAATCGTTTAGGACATCATTTAAAGTTAAACTTGTTTGGGGTGCAGAAATTTGGGCATTTTAAAGTTGGAGGATCACTTATAAATGTTCTTGTTTTAAAAAAAAAAGCATTTATTTTTATAATTAACATCAAATTGATCCAAAATACAGTGTAGACATTGTCAATGTTGTAAATGACTATTGTAGCTGAAAACGATTTTTTTAATGGGTGCCAGATAGCCTAATGGTTTAAGAGTTGGGCCCGTAACTTAAAGCTTGCTGATTAAAATCCCTGAGATGTAAAACGTGACACATCTGTGTTGCCGCTGATACAAATAGGTCCAACCAGGGCTGTTGCACTCTTTTTGTCATTCTCCATAACACTCATTTCCATCCTTCTCTTTCTCCATTCTTCTTTTCCATTTCTCCACCTCTGGTCCTCCCTCCCACATAGTCATATCAGAGTCCTGTCTTCACGTTCAGCAAATCAGACGTCACCTCCGCCACCCCCCACACTAAGGACCCGTCCAAACTCGGAAGCGCCACCGCCCCTCGGCCGAGCAGAGCCCACGACAAACCCAAAGTGTCCCAGAGCCCCAAAACCCAGACCCTGCCCGCCCCCGGCAAGGGCGTCGGCCCTGGCTCCGACCGGCCACACCTCCAGCCCATCAAGTCCCTCCCAATCCACAACTCGGCATCCCGCTCCCCCTCGCCCTCCCCCCTTCTCTCCCCCGCCCCTCGGTTCTTCTTCTTCCCCTCGCCCTCGGCTCTCAAGTCGGTAACCAAGAGCTTCTGCCCCAACTCTGCCCACTCTGTGCCACAGGTGACTCCGCAGGGTTCTCCGTTGCCCACCCCATTGGGCACACCCGTCCACCACCCCCACCACCCTTCCTCCTCCACCCCTCCCTCCAACTCCTCCTCGTCGTCCTCCTCGTCGCGGGCGGAGGGCAGCGGAGTGGGCTCCCTGTCCCTGACTCCGCCCTCCAGCCCTGGGGGAGGCGGCATGGCTGCCAGCAGTTCCGCCCACTGGAGGACCCGCCTCAACTCGTTCAAGAACAACCTGCTGGGCTCGCCCCGTTTCCATCGCCGCAAGATGCAGGGTGAGAGGTCACAAGGTAGTAATATAGCATGACGTTCCTTTCGTTAGGTCAGATGCCTCCAGTAGCATTCACCTTAGGGGTGATTTTTCAGGAAGTGGATGGTTTAGGGGAATTTTTGCTGCAAAAATCCCAAACAGCAATTTCACAATAGATGAAATACCAAACAGCAATTTCACACTAGCAGAAGTCTCAAACTATAATATGACTCTACATCAACCCTTTAACAGGTTCCCTAAATGTAATTCCTAATGATCTTTTTTTCCTGGGGATTCATGGAGTATTTTATGTCAAACACTGAAGAAATGTCTAAAATCCATGTAGCAACAGATACCAAATGTAATGAAGTTATGAAGCAAATTACCATACGTACAAGCTACCATACAGAAAAATGCAAAGTCCTCATGTCAAGCTTACAAATAACTAATCTGCTTTCAGTTCCCACCTCAGAGGACATGTCAAACCTGACACCAGAATCCAGCCCTGAGTAAGTAACATACAGCCAAACACACACATTTGTTTTACTATGTTTCTGAGGTTAATAAACAATCTCCTAACCCTAGTTCTAACTAAAAGCAATGTTTTAAATTTAAGCCCAAATTGTTTTATAACGAATCGTATGAATATGTGTGTGTGTGTGTGTGTGTACGTGTCTGTTTGTATGATCCCTCAGGCTGGCAAAGAAGTCATGGTTTGGAAACTTTATCAGCCTGGAGAAAGAGGAGCAGATCTTCGTGGTCATCAGAGACAAGCCGCTGAGCTCCGTAAAGGCAGACATCGTCCACGCCTTCCTCTCTGTGAGTACTCCGACCTAAATCAATTAGTGTGTCGCTGAGACGAGCCTGGAGAACGGCCTAGTTTCCGAAACGTTGACATTTTATCACCTCGTTTTTCTGAATTTCTGTCATCTGTCTATTCTGAATATCATACACACACACACACACACACACACACAGACACACACCGACATACCAGGAAGGCCTCGCTTAGTGCGAGTGTCTTGCCAGGTCCCACTTTGAGATTGTTTTGCTCATTTTGTGTTAATTTGTACATTGTTTCATTATTATTATTATTATTGTTGTCAAATTTATTAATTACAAATTATTATTTGTGTCATTTTTATCTCATTTTTTATTTAGGTTTTTGTTTCTAGCAATGTCGAGCAGGAACCCACAAGTAAGAATTTTGTCGTGTGGTTGGCCCCCTGTGTCCCGTGCATACGCCCAATCAAACATGAATTTGAAACATAATTAACATACAGTTTACAGTGATGTGTTAGTACATAATCCTGTTGACCTAAATATTTGTTACACAATCAGTGACAGTTACGTGAAAAACGTGTGTCATGTGTCCAAGATGCATTCTCTCTATATTGCTCTCTGCTGCTTTCAGCCTCTCCCTGACTCAATCTGTTCCCCTGGTTTTCTCTTTTTGTCTTTTCATTTCCCCACATGTATATATATATATATTCCACCAAGATCCCCTCCCTGAGTCACAGCGTAATCTCCCAGACCAGCTTCAGGGCCGAATACAAAACTTCTGGCGGACCTGCCGTCTTCCAGAAGCCAGTCAAGTTCCAGGTGGACATCGCCTTCTCCGAGGGAGAGAGGGAGCGAGAGAGGGAGAGGGAGAGAGCCGACAGGGAGGGCAAGAGAGAGACGGGCATCTACAGCGTGACGTTCACCCTCATATCAGGTAAGACGAGCTAATGCTGTTAGCTACCCGTGTATGGTGTGTGGGTTGTTGGTTACATGTTGTGTGTGTGTGTGTGTTTCAGTTTCACGCATGTCAGGTTTGCTATGTTGGAGGAAATGGTGCTATATTGGGTTTGTGTTTGTTTGCAGGTCCTAGTCGCAGGTTCAAAAAGGTGGTGGAGACAATTCAGGCTCAGCTACTTAGCTCCCATGATCAGCCCATGGGGGTCTCTGGTTAGTCGGATACACTCTTTTTCCCCCACACATCAACTTCACACACTGTTTCCCGAACCCATTCACACTTGATAATCATATGTATTGATAATCCATTGTGTGCTTTATAAAGGATTGTATGCTCTCTGATATGTATACGAATAATGAAGTAGTCAGTTATCAGATATTATGCATTGTCAAACTATTATTTCTACAAAACACTTTAAAAAAAGTTTCCCTAACATAACGGCCTAAGTTAAACTTCACACCGAACATACCAAACATACACAGTCAAATTTTAACTGTTTCCGTAACTGTCTTTCTTCAGATCCTTTCCCAGATGAGAAAAACGTCCGTCCGCACGGGACCCCGACCCGCCAGAACTCCCGTCGCTCCGAGGGCGGAGGCGACCGGTGCGAGTGGGGTGAGCGAGGTGACGGAGGAGGCATCGGAGGCAGTGGAGGTGTCCTCCAACGCAGAGGCTCCGGTAAGGAGCGGACCCGGTTACTGTCCTCCAATGGAACGCAGTCGCAACCTTAACTTCACTGGGGTGAACAAGAAGACAAATGTCATCAGACAAAACCCCACGTTTCAGAAATCACGATTTAACTCCCAAACCAACCCCTGAAGATGTCTCATCAAGATGTTTCAAGCCTGAACACGAGATAACCTTTCCTTTGTGGAAATTTTGCATTCATGTTGATTCACTGAATCAATCAGGGATCCCATCCAGACTAGTAATAAAATAAAACAAAGCTGAATATTATTTTTTCTAGAGGGAATCAATAGATGAGCCAGACACAGCACATTTCAGACTAGAAGATGCGACACTTTCATGTGCTAGTTTGCATGTCAATACGCTAAGGGATATTTGATTTAGATATCAGACCTTTCATTTTCAGTAAGCCAAAACTTAGTGACATTTAAAATGATCTGGCGATTGTTCTCAGCAATTATCCATCCTCCTCCCAAAAGAGACATATCTAGCCCCCGGCAACATCTCTGAAAAGGAACCTTAAACAATACCTTGATGTGCCCAAAATTGTACGTACAATTACTCAAAAAGAGGATGGAAACGTGTAGAACGCCCTAACTTATTATCACGTACCACCCATTCCAGAAGATAGGACCTGCTGCCAATAAAATGAATGAGTTTGACGACAAAACCTACACATCCTGTTTTCAAATGAAGAAATGAGGTCCTTCAAAAAAGGAATTTCAACATTGTCTTCTTCTGCTGTAAAGAAATACAAATTAAGCTAAGTGAATGTGAAAAATATATTTTTATTTAGGTTTAGTTGAGTATTTATTGATTTTTTGGATGTTGACGCTGTTAGTGAATCTGGAAATGAACGACGTCAGGAGGAATTTACGTCCTAAAGCATATCTGTTCCAGTATCTGAACTGGGAATTCAAGCCGACGGATCTTTGTGATGGAGGTCAGAACCAAGTCAACATGGATATGTGTTGGAATTTGTTTTGTACTTTCTTTTGATTCAGAGACAAATTCAATATACCAAGATTTACGCGTTGTCTGCGGCATTTGCTCTGAAGAAAAGTATTTTTGTTTCAAAGAGAAATATGAAAACATATGTATAAAAAACATGGGCAACCATGGATTGGACTTTGATGGATTGTCCTTGACTCAATTAGAAGTGCGTGCTTTACAGATATATGGGTAGAACGGACTCCATTTGCCATCTGTGCTGGTCTCATATCACAACAGTATTCACATGTTGACTCAAAAACATGGATTCGAACATTCACTCATCGATGAACATTTTCGTGAAGCTGGACTCAAACATTGATATGTACCTCCTTGTTATCCAAGACTTAAAAAAGCGAACAAGTTTGAGTCCTTCCGCCGTGTGAGTCCTTCCGTTGTGGGAGTTTTTCCGTCGTGTGAGTCTTTCCGTCGTGTGAGTCCTTCCGTCGTCACCAATGAGCGAAGTGATTCATGCATCCCCTAATAACAACACTCTTGAAGCAGCCGTAGCGTTTCTGACGATCTTGTATTATAACAGTGTAGGTGATAGAAACTAGACACATTGCCAACCAGTCTTCCTTACTGCACAATATGCAACAGATGCAGAATGTTTTTAAGAGAGATCCCATATTCCCATGTATTTATGTGTGTATGTCAATTCATTGATTTACTGTATTTGTTTATTGCAGAAATGCGTATTGCGTCTACAGGAATACATCAGCAGCTAGTTTGTCAGTTATTCATTTTTTGTTTGTCTTGTGAAAATATTGTTTCACTAGCATGAACTTTCAAGGGTCGTACGTTTCTTTATACTTTTCTGATGTTTCTAATGTATAACTTATATGTTAATTTGTGTCATGTTCTGTGCAGGTCATGTGACCTAGGAATGAAAAGGAAGCATAAATATGGAGAGAGGACCTGACACTGTCCAGTGACATTTACAATTGTATTTTTTTTTCTTTGCAAATCTTTTTTTTTTTTGCAATTTGTGCACTACCGAATATAAACCTGTTGAGTACAAACCCATGGTGGTTTTTCAGTTACAGATTTAATTAACATAACACATTACACTAGAAACCGTACAACTGAGATGTGGCACCGCCACATGTTACCAGAAAACAGATGACAGTGATTGTCCTCAACTATTCTGTATTTCAATTTAGGGACTGAGCCAGCAGTGGGCACATTGCAAGTTCTACTGTCATCATACATCTTCAACATCAACGTTTAATTTTGTCCATGTCGTTCATTAACATTTTCCTACGGCTGTTCAAGTCATTGTTGTGCAAATGATAACTGTAAAGAGAGAGAGAGGTCTACGGGGTTACGGTTATTCCCATTGGGATAGTTCACCTTCATCATGATCAGCGTCTTCATCACCACCACCACCACGGTCATCCTCATTTATTACCTTTACTCTAGCTAAGATTGTAAACTATTCTCCATCCCTAAGGGTCAGTAGAATAAGGTGTTTAAAAAAGAAATGTCCGTATCATAATTTAAATATAAAAGTGCACTATTATAACTTGCCTGTGATAAAAAAATGATTACAATTATGGTTGAACCGATGGTCAAAATAGACATCCACCTTATTGTTATGATTATAATAATAAACATTAAAATTGTGTCTGCTGTGTCCTTTTGGATTCCTTCATATGTTCCACCTATTAAATTAAAAATAAAAGCATACTCGGTTTTCTAAAGCGCATGCAAAAGAAAACGTGAGACTACGGGTAGAGAGAAATGTGAGCCAATCATATGTTAATGCATGGACAGACTCAGGCTCAGCGTCGGAGTCTTTCCAGGACCACAGCCTGATAGAAGGTACTTGACTACTGGCCGGGAGGAGGAAGCGCCGAGTTCTCGAATCTGTCTGCGGAGTTCTCGAATCTGTCTGCCGAGTTCTCGAATTTACGGTTTGCTAATCGATCCCAGGTATGATGATTGTTTTTATGTTGATCTGTACGTGTCGTTTTGTGTCAGAAATACAGTGGATGCTCGTGTCAGGTGCACACGCTTCGCCTCTACATTGTATCAGCATTACGCGTTACTAGTACCGTGTCATCTTGGCTGGGCGCTGTCTCTCCCCCCGGGCTTCATAGCTACTAGCACGGCTAACATTAGCCAGTACTAGTTAGCCGGCTAAACTTAAGTTGATGTTAATTAAGAGCTAGCTTTCTTCGTTTTTGGGGGGATTTACTTATGCCATAAAAATGTGTCTTAGTAAATGTGTCTCCTTTGCTTAAACTATACTAGTCGTTTAAGTACCTATAGTTTGATGGCTACTTTAGCTAGCTAGCACATTGAGCTACAGACAGCCATCAATAGCTAAGTAACAGGCGGCTAGCTAGTAGGTCAAGTCAGTCAAGAAAGATGCTTGTTGGTCAAGACATTTAGAAATTGTATGACATGGCTAGTTTACTTTCTGAAATGCAAATGCAGTTATTTAAACACATTAGCTAAGTCAATAACTAATGATACACATCCATGTTCCTTGTCTGAAGCATTTGTTTTTTAGTTTTTCTGTTTATATGACAACTTACTACTTGAATGACCTGATAACCCTGAGAATCTTCTAATCTTTCACAGTGGTACAAGTAATGTATACCTATCTAAGGCTGTTTTTGTCTGACATGTGCATGGGTTTACTTTTTGTTATTGTTTGCAGAATTAATATGGCTCCTGATTCCGGAACATGGTTATCTAATCTTGATGCATTAATTTCCCTTGATGTGCTTTTAAACACTGATAGTGATAATCTGTAAGCTACTGAATGTCATGGGTCCATCGTGACGGTTATTTGATTCAGAGTCCCTGTAAATGATTAGCTTGATTTAGGAATTTCCATAGTATTTACATTGAAGGCGGGTCATGGAGTGGCATAGTTGTAAAAAATAATGTTGTTACTGAAGCGACTGAAGGCAATATAAAGAAAATGAAACCAAATCTATTTTTAAGCAAACCATGTGTTGCCTGGAATGATGCAATCATGCAAATATCTAGCTTTACTTGTCTGATTGTTAGAAAGACGTTGTTGGTATGAGCCGGTTAATGGGGTGTGAATATGGCATTTTCTTTGCAAAGGTCATACAACATGTCTGTTTGGCTTGTCACCTCTATGTTCAGTCTGTTTATTTAAGGGTGTAAAAGACAGCATGTGCTTTTCAAGATGCCAAACAACTTCCAATATTTCCCACAAAATAGTCCCTCTGGCTAGGTTCTTCTTTTGAAACCAGTCAGAACTGGTTCTACCGGTGTCAAGACGGTCTAAGAACACGTGCTGTTGCCTGTTTGATACTATACACTTGCCTGCAGGAACATTCACCTTTTACCCAGTTTAACCTCCTCCCTGCCCTTTCTCCTGTCCCTACTGCCCGGGTCTTCTGTCTGTTCCTGTTTCATCCTTTTGTGCTGGAGGACAGTGGAAAGAAGCGGACAGACATCTCATTTAGTGGGTGTTGTTGATATAATGGTGTAGTGGAATACCGTGTACTGGGACATTTTATTGAGCTTTGAACATGGCCACACACACACACACGTTCATGTATCATTCCTTTTAGATCCTGCCACATCTGATAGTCTCACTAAAGCACTAGACTACTGCGTTCATTAAAATCACCATAAATGTTACTATCAGCAAATAAACATTGCATTCGGTATGGACAGGTAACGATGACGGTAGAAACACACCCTCAGGGCTGCTGCACTAAAAAGCACGAGGCATACCGTAATGTGTATTGAGTTCAACATGGGCCAACATCCCTTAATGCCAAATCCTTCTGTGTGCTGGTACTGGTAGTCAGTGTTGGGTGGAACAGAAGGTGTTTTGTCCGGGGGGGCTGGGGGATGGTGGGGGTTGGCACTCATCACACATTTATTTTACATTACTCCAGATAATGCTGTAGTTTCACTTGAAAACTGTCAGGTGCAGTGATATGGTTGCAATTTTAATTTATATGTGGGTGACCCCCAGTGACTAAAAATGTGTACTCACACAAACGGGAACTGTTCCACACTAACAATGATTAACTGGATTTATTATATTATTTATTTCCTTTTGATGTGTGGGTGCAAGTCACTCATTCAATAAAGGAAGGAAAGAAGAAAGGATTAAAAAGGAAAGTTAAAACAACAGATGGGTACTTGTGACTGCCAGCAAAATAGACTGTGGAGCAATAAAGGACTTGTTATGTAAAACGAACTAATATACCCCTAACTTGGTGTGTTGGAAATCTATTTTACTTTTTTGGTAGTAGTGAAGTACACAGATGAACCGAAACATTCCGACCAGGTGAAGTGAATAACATTGATTTAATAAGGGCATATGTCAAGGTCTGGGTTGATTGTTTGCTTACTGTAATCAGTTCTCATTGTCAACGTGTTGGATGCAGGAGAAATGGGCAGGTGTGAAGACCTGAGGGACTTAGACAAGGATCAGAGTGGTCAATAGCTACTCGCAGTGGTCCATGGCTTGTGGGGTGCTCTCAGTCAGTCGTGATGATTAGCTACTCACAGTGGTCCATAGCTACTCACAGTGGTCCATGGCTTGTGGGGTGCTCTCAGTCAGTCGTGATGATTAGCTACTCACAGTGGTCCATAGCTACTCACAGTGGTCCATAGCTACTCACAGTGGTCCATGGCTTGTGGGGTGCTCCCAGTCAGTCGTGTTGAGTAGCTACTCACAGTGGTCCTCGGAGGGACAAACTACAATCCTGCGACAGGGTGTTGGGGCCCCAATGCTCAGTGGTGCGGAAGGTCAATACAGTCTATTCCTTCAATTAGGTGGTTGTAATGTTTTGTCTCTGTGTCCTTCAATATGAAGTTTCTGTGCATATCAGGTATAACGTGTGGGGCTCTATGGTCTGCAGGTTTAAACCCCGTGCAGCAGTAGAACACACGGAAAAGGATACAGTTTCCTCACACAACTAGCAGTGTGGGTCTAAACACTTGTCCAAATGCTTCCATCAAGGCTATAAATGACGTTGTCTCCCTGCTAATGCTGTCAGTCTGTCATTTAACGTCCCTGCTATTCTGCAAACGTCTGCGTGAACCATGCATGTGTGCCCCCTGTCAGCGACCCATCTCCGTTACACATCTCGATTTACAGATGCGCGTCACGTCCAAATAATCCCTCACTTTCTCAGTGTTTCTTAGGCATGGCGGAAGCCCATCAGGCCGTGGCCTTCCAGTTCACGGTGACCCCAGAGGGCATTGACCTACAGCTGTCTCACCAGGCTCTCACAGAGATCTACCTCTCCGGCCTGCGCTCCTGGAAGAAGAAGATCGTCCGTATCAAGGTATAAAACACTGCCGGACCGGCTCTCTTTTATTGCTAACTGTTGTGGTTGCCTGGCCTGTGTACTTTTGGGGATGTGTGTCTTCCTGTCCTTATCTCTGTCAAATATGGTGACGGTGAGCTTAAATTTGCCTGTCTGCTATATTGCTCTCATACTGCCTGTCCAAGTATTGACCTTTCTGTCTATAGATACACACACAATGCACTGTCTGTTCTTCAGTCTAAAGTTCAATGGATCTGATCTGTCGTCCTAATCACATAACGAGCACTTTCAGGACAACGTTTGGATCGCTGTCCTAGTTTTTGTGTGGCAAGAAAAAATATATATATACAGGTTATATGGTGTGTTAGCTACTGGATAGCCTGTGCACATAGTTCTGGACAGAACCAATTGTAAGTTATCGCATATCAGCTGGCAAGAAGTTGTGGACAGCTAGTTCTCTCAAATGACTTCTTGCCATCTGAAATGTGAGAGGTTTTGCAGCTGAACACAGCCTGTAGCTAACAGTTGACCAAATACAGAAGACCACTTTATTGTGGACTGTTAATACTGTTGTTATTTGTCCAAATGCATAGTTTGTCTGTAAATTAAATCCACCCACATCAGTGTAATTACCCTGTTTTAAACGAACATTGTTCAATCACACCCATTTCATTTAGGCTTTCAGATTCAAGTTATTTCTCCCTTGCCCATCAGAATAAACACGTTTCAACTGGCCAGCATAATCTGTAGCAATTTCGGAAGGATTTGTCTTCTATTCTGAGACGTCTTCTCTGTGCATAAACCTGACCCATATATTCCATTATGACCTGGACTGTTAGTGGCAAAATGACCCCCATGTATGTAATGTTTGGGTAAACATGTCCCTGAGGTACCCACATGAGAACGGTGTCTGCACTGTGAACTTCTTTCCCCTGTTCAGTTCTCTTCTGTCCTAACCTTGTAGACTCCCATGGCTCAGATCTTGTCGGACTATCTGACTCCGTATGAAATATTTTGTGTGAGATTTTACAGTACCAGAAAACAGACAATGTGATTGTGTCAGGTGAAAAGATTCTGCGATTATTATTCTACTGACGTGAAAATTTGGTGTGAATTAATTGACTGTCTGAAGTCTGCTGACATGTGATGTCCGTGTCAATAATATACCATTTTAAAATCAAACACTTCTCCACCGATTACCTCAAACAAAAGTCTGAAGTAATGCAAAAGAAAAGACCGCAGCGGCTATCTGGATGGCTAATCAGAATTCCACAGAATAACACATTTTCTCACATCTGTTGTCTCCTGTCGTCCAACAGAACAGTGTGATAACGGGCGTGTACCCGGCCAGCCCTTCCTCCTGGCTCTTCGTGGTCATCGCCATCCTGGCCACCATGTACACACGCTCCGACCCCTCCATGGGACTCATCGCCAAGATCCAGGAGCACCTGCCTGTCAGGTAGCTACCGCCAACGAGCGGCTGTGCAACCGGGACGGTCCCTCGGCCAATATAGTTTCAGTTTCCCTTTCATCTCCTTTGATCTTTTTCTCCCGTACTGATGTCGACTTCATAGTCAACCGCTGATGCTTGAGTACCTGATATTGTTCAATTGATTGTTCCACGTGTCCCGGACAGCCCCCCCCCCCCAATGTCACACTTTCTCCCCCTCCACTATTTGTTCTTTAATGTCATTTGTCCGTCTCCCTCCCAGTCAGTCTCTGAGTGCCCAGTGCCAGACGGTGTTATCGGCCGTACTCTTCAGCACCATGCTCTGGCTCGCCCTCATCTTCACCATGCGCATGTGCCTCAAGCAGCTGCTCTCCTACCACCGCTGGATGTTTGAGCCGCGCGGCTCCATGTCCAACACCACCAAAGTCTGGCTGGTCTGTACCTCTCGTGGCTGTCTGTGTGTGTGTGGCTGTCTGTGTGTGTGTGGCTGTCTGTGTGTGTGTGGCTGTCTGTGTGTGTGTGGCTGTCTGTGTGTGTGTGGCTGTCTGTGTGTGTGTGGCTGTCTGTGTGTGTGTGGCTGTCTGTGTGCGTGTGTGGCTGTCTGTGCGTGTGTGGCTGTCTGTGTGTGTGTGGCTGTCTGTGTGTGTGTGGCTGTCTGTGTGTGTGGCTGTCTGTGTGTGTGTCTGTCTGTGTGTGTGGCTGTCTGTGTGTGTGGCTGTCTATGTGTGTGTGGCTGTGTGTGTGGCTGGCTGTCTGTGTGTGTGTGTGGCTGTGTGTGTGTGTGTGTGTGTGTGTGTGGCTGTCTGTGTGTGTGTGGCTGTCTGTGTGTGTGTGGCTGTCTGTGTGTGTGGCTGTGTGTGTGTGTGTGGCTGTCTGTGTGTGTGTGTGGCTGTCTGTGTGTGTGTGTCTGTGTGTGGCTGTCTGTGTGTGTGTGTGGCTGTCTGTGTGTGTGTGTGGCTGTCTGTGTGTGTGTGTGTGTGGCTGTCTGTGTGTGTGGCTCTGTGTGTGTGTGTGTGGCTCTGTGTGTGTGTGTGTGGCTGTCTGTGTGTGTGTGTGTGGCTGTCTGTGTGTGTGTGTGTGGCTGTCTGTGTGTGTGTGTGTGTGGCTGTCTGTGTGTGTGTGTGTGGCTGTCTGTGTGTGTGTGTGTGTGGCTGTCTGTGTGTGTGTGTGGCTGTCTGTGTGTGTGTGTGGCTGTCTGTGTGTGTGTGTGGCTGTCTGTGTGTGTGTGTGGCTGTCTGTGTGTGTGTGTGGCTGTCTGTGTGTGTGTGTGTCTGTCTGTGTGTGTGTGTGTGGCTGTGTGTGTGTGTGTGTGTGGCTGTCTGTGTGTGTGTGTGTGGCTGTCTGTGTGTGTGTGTGTGTGTGTGTGGCTGTCTGTGTGGCTGTCTGTGCTGTGTGGCTGTCTGTGTGTGGCTGTCTGTGTGGCTGTCTTTGTGGCTGTCTGTGTGTGTGTGTGTGGTGTGTGTGTGGCTGTCTTTGTGGCTGTCTGTGTGGCTGTCTCTGTGTGTGTGTGTGTGTGTGGCTGTCTGTGTGTGTGTGTGTGGTGTGTGTGTGGCTGTCTGTGTGGCTGTCTCTGTGTGTGTGTGTGTGTGGTGTGTGTGTGTGTGGCTGTCTGTGTGGCTGTCTGTGTGTGGCTGTCTGTGTGTGGCTGTCTGTGTGGCTGTCTTTGTGGCTGTCTGTGTGTGTGTGTGTGGTGTGTGTGTGGCTGTCTTTGTGGCTGTCTGTGTGGCTGTCTCTGTGTGTGTGTGTGTGTGCTGTCTGTGTGTGTGTGTGTGTGTGTGTGTGGCTGTCTGTGTGGCTGTCTCTGTGTGTGCTGTGTGTGTGTGTGTGTGGTGTGTGTGTGTGTGTGTGGCTGTCTGTGTGTGTGTGTGTGTGTGTGTGTGGCTGTCTGTGTGGTGTGTGTGTGTGTGTGGCTGTCTGTGTGGCTGTCTGTGTGTGGCTGTCTGTGTGGCTGTCTGTCTGTGTGGCTGTCTTTGTGGCTGTCTGTGTGGCTGTCTTTGTGGCTGTCTTTGTGGCTGTCTTTGTGGCTGTCTTTGTGGCTGTCTGTGTGGCTGTCTCTGTGTGTGTGTGGCTGTCTGTGTGTGGCTGTCTGTGTGTGGCTGTCTGTGTGTGTGGCTGTGTGTGGCTGTCTGTGTGTGTGTGTGTGTGTGTGGCTGTCTGTGTGTGTGTGTGTGTGTGTGGCTGTCTGTGTGTCTGTGTGTGTGTGTGTGTGGCTGTCTGTGTGTCTGTGTGTGTGTGGCTGTGTGTGTGGCTGTGTGTGTGGCTGTGTGTGTGTGTGTGGCTGTCTGTGTGTGTGTGGCTGTCTGTCTGTGTGTGTGTGTGTGGCTGTGTGCTCTCTGGGGTATGTTTTTGGGAACCATTTTGGTACGATTTTGAATATTGTACTATCCACCACCCGCACATATCAATAAGTACTTATTGTCATCACCTTGTATTGTAGACTCTGGTACGCATCTTCTCGGGCAGACAGCCTCTGCTGTACAGCTACCAGGGCTCTCTGCCGAACCTGCCCGTGCCTGCAGTCAAGGACACAATAAAGCGGGTGAGACTTGGTTTGTGTCTTCTTACAACAGCGAAGGACGGATGTGCGCACTTGACACGAGGCACGCCCAGGTCGCACCTCCACATCCATTGTTCTCCTGTCACCCATCAGCCATATGTGGGTTCTGCTCGATGATCTGGTGATGGTGTGCGGCTGTAGCAATGTGTGGTTCTCCGCTTGAAAACATGTTCCTCTGCAGTTCCTCGAGTCGGTGCAGCCGCTGAAGAACCCGGAAGAGTTTGAGCGCATGTCCGCGCTGGCTGCCAACTTTGAGAGCACGTTGGGGAACCGGCTACAGTGGTACCTGAAACTGAAGGCTCTCTGGGCCTCCAACTATGTGAGTACCACCCCCAATCCCCCCCCACTGAGGAAGTTCCAGTGAGGACTATAGGAGTCTTTCATCTAATGACATTTGTGCAAGTGTGTGCATTAATAAATAAGTATTAGGAAATTATTAATAGGCATAAAGCTGCTCTGTTTGCAGAAGTAACTTTTGGACATTTCCTATACAAAACAATCTGGCCCAGTCGAATATACCATTAACATTGTACCTTATTGTTGGTGTCCATTATATCGGATTAATTAATTACTTTAAATTAATTAATGACGCATGTTCATATAGCCATATTCAGGGTCCATTGTTTCCAAATGTTTTGCAGCAAATAAAGAAACCATTTTTCTATTGGACACACATGTTTCCATGTAGTGTTAAGGCTACTGAACACGACCCTGACATTGAGTTTCCCTTCCAGGTCAGTGACTGGTGGGAGGAGTATATCTACCTACGGGGGAGGAGTCCCATTATGGTCAACAGTAACTACTATGGCATGGTAACTACCAGAGAAATCACCCACCACCGTATTGTCTGGGTGTTGTGAGGCGAAACATTCACAGAACTATTCAGAAGGTAACAAAGAACCAACACGTTTCTCAATGCAAAACTAGTTGTACTTAAAAGAGAATTGCATCTGTCTGTCTGATTTTCCCACATCCACCCTAAACAGCCAAAGATGTTTTGTATTTTCCTCAGGATGGGCCTAAACGTTTGTTTATTGTTGGCTCGTTAATAGGATGTAAGATGACCCGTTTCGGTCCATTAAACGATGTCCATTTCTCAATGGGTGACATTTTGAAAGCGTCAGAAAGTGGCTTTGCAATCCAACAGCCAGTGTCAAATAAACACAAGAAGAAGAATGGCCACCGTGCATGGAGATGAAGCGAGGGGTTTGTCCCCGGAGATGAAGCGAGGGGTTTGTCCCCGGAGATGAAGCGAGGGGTTTGTCCCCGGAGATGAAGCGAGGGGTTTGTCCCCGGAGATGAAGCGAGGGGTTTGTCCCCGGAGATGAAGCGAGGGGTTTGTCCCCGGAGATGAAGCCAGGGGTTTTTGAAGCCAGGGGTTTGTCCCGGAGATGAAAGGGTTTGTCCCGGAGATGAAGGGGTTTGTCCCCGGAGATGAAGCGAGGGGTTTGTCCCCGGAGATGAAGCCAGGGGTTTGTCCCCGGAGATGAAGCCAGGGGTTTGTCCCCGGAGATGAAGCCAGGGGTTTGTCCCCGGAGATGAAGCCAGGGGTTTGTCCCCGGAGATGAAGCCAGGGGTTTGTCCCCGGAGATGAAGCCAGGGGTTTGTCCCCGGAGATGAAGCCAGGGGTTTGTCCCTGGTGGTGCCTTTTTGCACTGTTAAATGTGTGTTGATGAGTTTTGCGATTGATCTAGTCTGAGGCGTAAATGTCAGTTGATTTACCCCAGAATGGCATTTTTCATATTTGTTTGCCTCTGGAAAATGTGTTTTTGTAATGCTGAAACGGTATTTGCTGAGCCACTCTGCACTTCTAGCAAAGTCATCCCGTCTGTCTCTCAGGACGTTACGTGACGCAGCATACGGCGAATCATTCATCTGAGAATCAGCCTTCCATTCACTTCCCACCTGTCTGTTGTAATTAATCCTGCTATTGTTTAACCGTTGTCCATGTTTTATGTGGGCTCTTATCATTAAAAATGATCAATGGAAAAACTGTTGCGTCGACACATTGCAGGACTCTTATTTTGACTCTATCCGTTCACATGTGACCGTTTGACAGACCGTTCCCTTATTCATGTTTCCACAGGACTTCCTGTATGTGACGCCCACCCCAATCCAGGCAGCCAGGGCGGGCAACACCCTCCACGCCTGCTTCATGTATCGCCGGAAACTCAACAGGGAGGAGATCAAGCCTGTGAGTTTACCCAGGCATTTTAACATGCGGGCCTGGAGTTTTACCTGTCGTCTTTTTTATTTTTGGTGTTGGCCAAGCTGATATAACTAAACAGCCACTCATATTAGCTGTTCTAATATTTTGTGTTTGGTGTCTATCGGAGAGAGAAGAAACTCACAAGCCCTATTGGCCAGACTATTGGCCAGTTGACCATATAATGCTATGTTTAATTTATAAGACCTGTCTCTATGGTTACCATGTGACCACAATAAGGTTGGCACATGTAATAAATCAAACGCTGTTGACCTCATTTTACATATGCTCATGTACCACGGTTGGGTTGCATATATTTATTGGGAGGTATATTTATTGCAATACATTTTAAATGCCTATTGCAAATTTCCAATTGGATAATGTGTTAAATTTGATCTTATTTGTCTTGGTAGATTTAAGGTGTGCCAGTGTGTAATGGCCTTGATTATTTGTGTGTGTGTGTGTGTGTGTGTGTGTGTGAGCTACATCCATCCATTTCTTCAGTTCGGTTCCTTCCTTCTGTGTGTTGAGTTATGATTTTTCCAGTGAGTTTGAAACCCATTCCATCTCATGTTCTCATATTCCACCCGATCTCTCCTCCCTGTCCCACTCTCTCTATCTCTCTCTACCTCTATCTATCTCTCTCACCTCCCTCTCTCTCGCCTCATTTCTCCCTCTACTCTGTCGGTTCCCCCTCCCCCAGAGTCGTGTTCCAGGCACTGTCATTCCTCTGTGTGCAGCTCAGTGTGAGAGGATGTTCAACACCACACGCACTCCTGGAGAGGAGACCGGTAAACACACACACACACAAACACACACACACACACACAGTCTGGACAGTCGTCAACAATACTCACTACATGGCTCACATTTAAAGTACACATTTACACGGACCTGTAGGCTTAACTGTAGAAATGGGTCTGATGTCTCTAGCCTTTCAATAACACCGCTTCCCTATAAACCTATTGTCCCGGGAACATCTCACGTCCCAACTCTTACCACCTCCTCCTCCTGCATTTCACTGGGCTGCTACAACATCTTGGTTGAGATGTTGTTTCCCCTCCATATGTAAATCATATGTAAATTCATATGTAAATCCCCAAGAATAAATGTTGCAAATCATTTTTGTTTGTTTTTGGGTGCGGTATGGATGTTGTTTTCGTTTTTTTTGGGCGGGGGGGGGTTGTAGCAGGTGACTCACAAGGAGTCATTAACGTGTAAAAAGGACAAATGTGTAGTGTGTGTGTGTGTGTGTGTGTGTGTCTGTACAGGAATTGATCAATTAACAAACGAACCATGACGAGGTGTTTCCCTGCCCCTCCTCTCAATCTAATCAATGAAGTCAATAGCGATGTAGCCCTAAAACTAGATTAGAAACAATGGGAGTTAATACAACATGGTTATAGCTTGTGAATTAGCCTGGTTGTTGTCCCATTGACTTGGTTTAGAGGAGAGCATGTTAAGTCAATGGAGCAGACGCGCTAATCCTACAGACAATTCCAATGGATTTCATATAGCATGTTTGTTCATGCTGGATATGTTTATTCATGCTGGATATGTTTATTCATGCTGGATATGTTTGGAAATATCATGGTGGAAACGTAATACGCTAATAGTTATATATTGTTGTGAAATGGCCGATATATCTCTCCAGCATAGGAGAGTGTGTTCTGTTAGTTTGGTATTGGGATCACCAGGCTAATACACACTTTAATTAAAAGATTCATTAGCATTGCTAAGAGGTGGTTCTGCTTTTAAGTGTTTTTGTCATGCATTAATGTTTGGCAGGACAGTATTTTGCAGGAAATGTACCGTCCCAAATACCAACCCACGTTGCGGCAGTATATATGCAATAATCAGTTTTGAACAAGGCAGCTGTTGACCTTTTCCGTTTTACATCTCACGTTCTGTGTGCAGCTGAGCTGGTGGACCATGGGCCAGTCAATAACACTCGTTATCCTAGTCAGACTAACCAAACAATAATAGTAAATGTGTTGCCGGAGGGAACTGAATTGGTTAATTTTCCAGCCAGCAGTTGATTTCCCACTTTCGCTACACTGACCTTCCTTTTCCCATTCTCCATTTTGACCTCTTGGTGCAATTTCACCCACCGTTCTGCAACGACCCATACTGTATTTTGTCGGTGAAATATTTGTAGCAACTATTGCTGGCAACATTACTTTGCAAAAGACAGCTGTCACCAGCTCTCTACTCTTTGAATTGAATCAACCAAACAAATTAGGGTATTCAGTGCAAATCTGATCCAGTCAGTTTTCATATTTTATTAGAACTAGCAGCCATTTTGTTTTTCAATTCTGTTCCGCAACCCACTGGACAGTTGCTGTAATATATGCAAATTAGTGTGTGTGTGTGTCTTCCATGTTTGTTTTTCACAGTCACAAAATGTCAGCCACCAAACTGTCCTGTCATCTTTCACAGTCTCTCATTCATCCACTAGAGTCTGTTATCTTGTGCTTTGAACCCTGACAAAGTCTTGCCTCTTACCAGAATTCTCTTTGATCCATCATCCATCTGTCCGTCTTTTCTGTCACCTTTCTGTTTCTTTGGATTATTCCTCCTTTTCCTTTTATTTGGTCCATTTTCTTTCTTCTTTCCGTCCTTCACCCCCCCCTTCCTGTCACTCAGTGGCTGTTGCTGTCTTCGGCTCCTTGCTGTTCCTGTCAGTTTGAAAGGATGTTTGACTCTTGTCGAATCCCCGGGACCTTCACAGGTATCAACACTTTGTTTCATATATGTCAGTAGTGTCCCAATTGGCACACTAACCCCTGTCGATTGTGCACTACATATAAACCACGCGCACAGGGAACCAGGTTTCAATTAGGACAGACAGTATCTCTTCTTGTATTTTCCATTTCTGGTCACATGCATTCGCCAAGAACCATCCAGCCCTTAATTTGGTTTCTGCTGACCGTAACAGTTTATGGCCTTACACTTTACTAGGATGTAGCCCCTCTGTCCATCTCCAGATAGTTGTGACAAATACTTGCCGCCTTTCTCTGGAAATTTTATTCCTGCATCTGAAAACAGCGAGCTCTACTGTGGGCAAGTGCAGTAGTTGTTCCCACGTTACTGGTCTCAACGTCGGTTTGGTATTGTTCATAATGTGGTGGAGGATAGTGAAGAACTCAGCAATAATAAACCCTGGACCCATTTGAACGCTCCCCAGTCTCTAGCAGCTGGCCCCTCCCACCCTGTGATGTCTGTGTACATGTGACCAATCAGTCACTGGCCTCTATAGACCCTCCCTCTGCTTTGGCCATCTGCTCCTGGGCCCGCAGCACCATAATACATTTCCCACACGCTCGAGTCGCCCTGACACCCATCATCTTACACACACTCATCCCCTATCTGTCACACACACACCTCATGTCAAATGTCTCCCTCTTGTCACTCTCTTGTGTATGCTCCTCTGGTGTGTAGACTCCGTTCAGCACTGGCAGGACAGTGACTATGTGGCGCTGTACCACCGGGGGCGCTACTTCCGCCTACGCATGTACTCAGCGGGCCGACTACTGTCACCGCGGGAGGTTGAGTCACAGGTACAGACGATCCTGGACGACCCCTCGCCCCCCTTCCCGGGAGAGGAGAAGCTGGGGGCACTGACAGCTGGAGACAGGTTAATAAGAATTATTATTATTATATATAGAGAGAGAGAGAGATGTTCATTGTCAACCAAATGGTTGCAGGGATGTAACGTTCCCATTGGAAATAATTTCGCTAGATCACACTAGTATGTTGTTGTAGGAATTGGAAAGTGTTTTCTTATTGGAGAACTTTAGGTAATCCTGCCCAGTTGTTAATAATCCTACTCAACATGACTCAGGTTGTGTGTCTGGCTGCACCGTTCTTATTAGGGGATATTCCTTATGTCTGTCAGAATTCCTTGGGCTAAGGCGAGGAAGGAATACTTCAGCTCAGGCGTAAACAAGCGGTCGCTTGACTTCATCGAGAAGGCGGCGTTCTTTGTGACCTTGGACGACGAAGAGCAAGGCATGATTGGAGAAGACCAGACCGCCAGTCTGGACCGTTACGCCAAGTCCCTGCTGCACGGGAAGTGCTACGACAGGTGTGCCGCCCAGACTGATTGCATTTTTATGTGATTTTATTCAGTACAGGAAAATATTGAATCAGTTCACCGCTCTCTGTTCACCAGGTGGTTCGACAAGTCTTTCTCTGTGGTGATCTATAAAAACGGGAAGGTCGGATTGAATGCTGAGCACTCGTGGGCCGACGCGCCGGTTGTAGCACACCTGTGGGAGGTACGACAAAACATGTATTCCATGATACATACTAGTATATAACTCACTGGCCACTTTATTAGGTACGCCTGCTTGTTAATGCAAACAACCCAACACAACCCAGTCCAGAAAACACACCAGCGATGTCCGTCATTATCCCAAGCATTTGCAATACTGCCCAGACCCAGTAGAACACCATGAACGTTCCAACCACGTTACCTTGGCATGGACCAACATCCAGGTGGAACTCGTTTCTGACGCTCTGTAGAATCCATACCCCCAATACCTCACACTGTTTTCAGGCAAACACAGGTGTTCAACCAGGTACTAGTTCTGTGTGCCTTGTGACGTGGCTACAGGGTTTACAATACGCGACTCTCGATTATAAACTTAATAAATTCCTTGATCTGAACTACTTGTCTGTCTGTTTTTAGTATGTGTTGGCCACAGACAGTTTCCAGCTGGGGTACAACGAAGAAGGTCATTGTAAAGGAGTGGTGGACGCCTCGCTAGTCCGACCGCAGAGACTGACCTGGGAAATCACTCCAGAGGTGACCCAACCATTTGTGTCCTTAGATTGGTTAATTAATTTACTTGTCCATCCTTTTGTTTGTTGATTCTACCTCCTTTTTAAATCTGTCCTTTGTATTGGGGTATTTTCTGCATTTTAATACTAAAGTTCCATTAGAAATGACATTGTAGCGTCAATTTCATTAATGATTCACCTTAAATGGAAACGGAATGCAGGTGTGAATGTCCATCAGCACATCACCATACAGACGGCCGTCCACTCAACTGCTCTGACCCACAGCTGCCTGACTGTCCGGGCTTGTTTTCTCCTTCCAGTGCCAAGAGCAGATCTCCCAGTCTCTGGCCGTTGCCCAGGCGCTGGCCGACGATGTGGACTTCCACGTTATCTCCTTCCGGGACTTTGGCAAGGGCATGATCAAGAAGTGCCGCATCAGCCCCGACGCCTTCATCCAGATGGCCCTTCAGCTGGCCTATTACAGGGTGAGACACACACACACACAGGTGTGCATCCTATTTTGGGAGAGGAGGGGGGGGTCGGTTTGACTGTTATGCCTTACATGTAACAAGTCTAAACCAAGACGTAGTCCAGATGATTGATTTAAACGCAGCCAAATTACGTTCACTCCCCTCTCCCATATCAGGACAGGGGCACATTCTGTTTGACCTATGAGGCCTCGATGACCCGCTTGTTCCGGGAGGGTCGGACGGAGACGGTGCGCTCCTGCTCAAACGAGAGCTGTGCTTTCATCAAAGCCCTGGAGGGTGGAGAGGTAGGTGGACAAGAAACTCACTAGTAATACCCACACAGTAATCAGAATGCTCTTACTCAATATTCCATCTGGCAATTTTTCTGTTGAATCTGCTCGATTTTCGACCGCCTGTTCTCCCAGTTTTGTTCAATATTAAGGAATGCTGGTAATTTACATAAGTCGTGACGGGAATATCATATAATGTCATGTCTCATGTTGACCATCAGGGGTCAGAGGTGTGCAGGAGGCTGTTACGACAAGCCTCAGAGAAGCATCAGAGCCTGTATCGACACGCCATGACCGGCGCTGGCATCGACCGGCACCTCTTCTGTCTCTACGTCGTCTCCAAATACCTTGACGTGGAATCGCCCTTCCTGAACGAGGTGCGCGTCTATATTTGGAAACGTTTGTTTGGGGTTAGAACTATGATCAGAATTAATGTTAGTGCGAATGTTCCATTTTTGGGTTTCTTTGAGCACCGTGCACTTGAATATTACACGAGAATAATTTCAGATACAGACAGTGGCTGTCTACTTGAAAACATTGCTGTTATTGAATTCCATCATGCATGCCGAAACACACTCGCTTCAGAAGAGGAAAGTTTGGGCTCAACTAGAAATGTAAAAAAAAAAAATGCCCATTAAAACAATGACAAATTGTTCCGGAACACAGTGTAGACATTGTCCATGTTGTAAATGACGGATGTTGCTGGAAATGGAGGATTCTTAATGGAATATCTACATTGGGATACAGAGGTCCTTTATCAACAACCAGGAGACCTGGGTTCCAATGGCATATTATTTTGGCTATTATTAGGCGTTGCCACCTTTTATGTTTAATTATGAAACCTTAATTGTTAAGGGTTATTAATGGTGACTTTGAGAACTAGTATTCGAATATGTGTGCTATAGCATCATATCTCGATAATCTGTCCAGGGTATTCGCTTATTGAAGTTGCAACGCTGTCTCTTCCCGCCATGACGCAGGTGCTGTCAGAGCCGTGGCGTCTCTCTACCAGTCAGACTCCCGTCCAGCAGGTGGAGCTGTTTGACCTGGTCAACCATCCAGAGTACGTCTCTTGCGGTGGAGGCTTTGGTCCGGTCAGTATTTGTCTCTCGCTTGCCGTTGTTTCCAAATGACCGCAATTGCGTAACTTCGTAAAACAGCAAAACACTAAGAGTATTTTTGGGTTTGTCCTTTTCAGGTAGCTGACGATGGATACGGGGTGTCCTACATTATCATGGGAGAGAACATGATCAACTTCCACATCTCCAGCAAGCACTCATGCCCACAGACTGTGAGTTCCACCGATTGGTCCACAGGTCCATCACTCACACTGGCGGTCCTATCCTAAGTCACACTTGTAATTGGTCAGCCTATCAACCCGAGGCTTATGGACCTTAACCGTCCAAGTGATTAATTGTAAAAGATTAGTTAATATAATAAAACATTTTACACGAGAATTTTTTAAATCTCAGTGACTCCGACTAACTACATCTCTGCCGTACGACTTTGGTTTGAGTTTGGTTCCAGCTCAGGCTCCATTTTCTAAGCTTTGTCGGCACCTGATGGCAGGCAAACTGATACATTAAACAGGCCTACTTTGTCACATTGGAATTCCTAATTTCCATGAAACTTCAATATCGTTATTATTAGTTTTACAGAAATAGATTTTCTCAGCTATCACAACAGTCACACGTTGAACACAAGTACTTCCAAACTAGCATTGTATTGACTTCTCAACTTAGTTGTTGCTCAGCATCTGAATCTCTAACATGCATTGTGTTTAGATATCCTCTGGGACCTTGTTTCTACACTCAATCATTGTAGATTTGTGTTTCTAGATCCCTACTAAACATTGCGAAATCTGATGCAATTTGTTACTTCTTTAACAAGTAAAGACCCTAAGTTTGTAACAAGGCTCCTGAAGGATGTTACGTAGTTATTGTAATGTGTGTTAATTCAGTGTCTTTCTCATTCTGTCCTGCTCTACTAGGGCTCCCACAAGTATGGAGGTCTGATCAAACAAGCCATGCTGGATCTGTTGCACCTGTTCTGCCCAGACCAAAAAGATCCCTGTAGAACGGACCAGAGACAAACCAAGAAGGACATGTAGAACAACCGAGGGGTGGTAAAATAAAGACGATAAAGGAAGGGGTTTTTAAGAAAGCTGTAGAATGTTTGGAATGATGTTGCTAATCAGTTGTGTATAGGCAGAGATTGCTGTTGATTGGCTGGTGCAAATCGGTAGTGTATAGGCAGAGATTGCTGTTGATTGGCTGGTGCAAATCGGTAGTGTATAGGCAGAGATTGCTGTTGATTGGCTGGTGCAAATCGGTAGTGTATAGGCAGAGATTGCTGTCGATTGGCTGGTGCAAATCGGTAGTGTATAGGCAGAGATTGCTGTCGATTGGCTGGTGCAAATCGGTAGTGTATAGGCAGAGATTGCTGTCGATTGGCTGGTCTTTTAATTGAGTGGTTGATATTGAAGGATCTGTATATGTAGGGGGAAAAAAAACATTTAGAGTAATGCCATAAGGGACTTATTTTCTCTCAAAGGAAGGAAATTGAGATACAATGTGATCCTTGCAAGTTTGTATTTAATTTTCAACTGCACATGATATTTTTAAGTTACTGTATAGGTACACATGATCTTTTTTCACTACCGAGTGACATTCAAAATGTTATATATATATATATATATGCATCTCAAATTTAGCCTGACAGGATTCACCGAAATTTGTGTTCAGAAATGTTATGATAATATGGGTAATTACACAAACTGCAAATCAGCCTAATTGTTAATCTGTAGTTTATAGGCCAAAACTATATTTACATTGGTCCTGCCTATATTTAGCTGTTGGAAAGTTGTTAGAGACACTGAAGTTGGACCTAACTTTAAAAACATGATTTACTTTTTACTTGAATGCCGTGACAGAACCATTTCCAAGACTTTGGAATACCAATGGGAAACCCAACTGACCAATTTGTAGAGTTGGAATTCATGCAACATCATGTGACAAAGAACGATTTGGTCATTAAAAAAAATCTTCTGGAATTTAATTGAACACCTGAAAAAGGTACATTTAAAAAAAAAATACATTTACAATCCAGGTATTTCACATGATAAAAAAATAAAAAAACTCTACAAATTGTCATTATGGCTTTGTCCATATGTTTTCTCCTGCAATTGGTTCAGAAGGCACAACAATGCAAATTCAATGATGTTTGTTTTACACAATTGTACACGTTTTCTCCTCAGGTACAAAAGCCACAGTATGTAAAGACGATGCAAATGCTAGTGCTATAGCGCTAACACAGTTCATTTATGAACACAAATGCTAGTGCTGAAGCGCTAACAGAGTTCATTTATGAGCACAAATGCTAGTGCTGTAGCGCTAACGCAGTTCATTTATGAACACAAATGCTAGTGCTGTAGCGCTAACAGAGTTCATTTATGAACACAAATGCTAGTGCTGTAGCGCTAACAGAGTTCATTTATGAACACAAATGCTAGTGCTGTAGCGCTAACGCAGTTCATTTATGAACACAAATGCTAGTGCTGTAGCGCTAACAGAGTTCATTTATGAACACAAATGCTAGTGCTGTAGCGCTAACAGAGTTCATTTATGAGCACAAATGCTAGTGCTGTAGCGCTAACGCAGTTCATTTATGAACACAAATGCTAGTGCTGTAGCGCTAACGCAGTTCATTTATGAACACAAATGCTAGTGCTGTAGCGCTAACGCAGTTCATTTATGAACACAGCACAGTGTCTTTACCGACATCATGATGGCCATTATTGTTTTCAGTAGGACTGTCCATGTTAATTAAACAACAGAAATTTGGGCATTTCCCATTTCAATAATGTGAACATTGATACTCAAAATTAAAGGAATAAAAATGTGGACCGTTACAAAGAAGGGTCTCCTAGCTTAGCATTAGTTCATGTTTTACTCTGGTTCACAGAGTAGCCTGTGATTTGTGCTCTGGATTGGTTCCAACTCTGGTCTGCAGTACCCCCCCAACAGCACACATTGTATTCCTGGACAAGCACTTCAAACCCACTCATTTAGAACCCGGTAATTAATTGAAGTTGAATCAGCTGTGCTTGGCTGAGGCTACAATGGAAATGTGTACTGTCTGGGGGACTCGAGGACTCAAGTTGGGGACCATTGGTGCACTGTATCTGGCAGGTGTGGATGTATTTTCATTACCGCTGTGCGCCGGATGCTTTTACTGCATATGGTCGTGAAATGACTTTGTTTACTCTAGCCTCGCTCCGTTTCGTCTCGCTCCGTTCCGCCTCGCTCCGTTCCGCCTCGCTCCGTTCCGTCTCGCTCGATTATTCTAACCCTTATAAAAGCAATAACTTAACTTAGGCCACTCTCTTGTTTATCGATTGGCTGTAGGAATTTTTCCTTTAAATGAATTACTCTTCTTGTTCTGAGAATCTGTTTTACTAATATTCCCTGCAGTGTTGTGATTTGTTCGGCAGGCCCCCAATTTTATTCTGTACCGGGTTTTTAAATATTAATACGTTAAACGTTAACTTTCCTTGGCGGAGTGCGATACTGCAGCTGTGCTGTTTTATGAGTTTACAGAGTCATTTCACTACCATAATTTTTATGAAGCCAACATGATAACAATGCAAGATGAGAGTTTATTTTTATGATGAAGTGCTAATATTCCAGTGACCACAGTGAGCGTGAGTCTGGAGATTAGCATTGCACCGTTATCTGCTTTCTATTCATCTACAGAGTAATAGCCACTCTGCCCGCCCGGGGCCGGGTTTACCGAACACGTTAATGCTAGGTGCATTGTGAAAACCTTCGTATGGGTTTTGTAAATACTCACAGGCACTTTCCTGAAACCGGCGATACACAAGTTGCACTTAAAAAAAAAAAAAAAAAAGCTCTTCACGTATTTCTGTTCTATTCAAAGAACGTCTGGTGTCGTCATATGCGTTTCACCCTCTGTCCTATAACGATACTGTTGTGGTGTTTATCTGTTTTAAATGCAAATAACTTGTCAACTTCAAACGTATCGGTTATACAGAAAGCAAATTTTTGCTAATTATTGTTAGCTTTTTTGCCTTAACGCATTTGGTCTGGATTATTGCATCTTGATATTTGCAGCCATACATGACGGGAGCAGCGCTGGCTGTTTCATGATATATATATTGTGTCGACAAATTCCGCAAGAAGCACCTAATGAACATGTTATTTCCAGGATGAGTTGAGAAACGCATTTGACATATTTACCATATTTGGTTGTCGTCGGAAAGATGCCTTGTTAAAACGCTCCAGAGCTAATGGAAAGCCGGGCCCCCAGTATATGTTTTTTGTGTTTACTTTCCCAGTCAGACAAATTGTTTTGCTTTTTCCGTGTCTGTACAGAATGTTTAGTGTACTGTGTACAGGTACAATACATTTGTACTTGGTCTCTGTTGCTTTGACCATTCTATTTTCTGGTCCAGATCAATTACTGAGCAGCTACACGTATGTCACACAATGTTCTTAAGTCATCTATCAGCTTTATTTTTGGTAAATGTGTAATGGGAATCACTAATGTATGGATGTCCTGTTTATTAAAGACTGTTTCATTTTGCTTATCGTTGTTTCAACTATCTTGTTATTTGGTTGTGTCCAATTTGTATTGTAATTTGTGCTTTTAATTTTTTGATAGCTACAATGGCCCTATAATATATTCAGCCCCTTGAATTTTTGCACATTTTATTGTGTTTCAACATAAAATCTAAATGGATTTAATGTTTTTTGCTACTGATGAACACAAAATGTGTTAGTGAAAAATAATGCGCTTTGGCCAAAAAGCTCAATTTTTACCTCATCGGACCATAGATTTTTCTTCCACTTGGCAAAAACGAATGTGTTTTTTGCAATGAATTAAATATTTTTCAAATTGCTTTGAATTCATACGAGTAGAAAAAAATATTTGTTTTTCTACTCTGCTTGTCGTTCTACTTTTTACTCTGCTTGTCTTTCTACTTCCTCTGCGTGTCTTTCTACTTCCTCTGCTTGTCTTTCTACTTCCTCTGCTATTCTAACCCATCATTGGTTTGCCCTCCTATATCTCCTTCTTGCTTTTCATACAGTATCTCTTACCATCCCTCTGCCTGTCTTCCTGTCTGTCTGTTTAAAACTGTTTTCCTATCTGTCTGCCTGTCTTCCTGTCTGCCTGTTTAAAACTGTTTTCCTATCTGCCTGCCTGTCTGCCTGTCCACCCACCTGTCCCAATATCTCTGGTTTTAGCTATGATGTCAGCAGCAATCCCTGTGACTTATTATCCTGTCTATCAGACTTTGGTTTGCCTGCCCAAAAGCCTGCAATAATCCAGTCAGTCCCTAATGTCCCTGTAGTAAACCACTGTACTAACACACACACACACACAGAATCTCCTAGACCCCAGTTCCCTATATAAGCCATGTTTAGTTCCCTGCAGTAAGCAACATTGCATTTCCCTGGAGCAGGTGAGCTATTTCCTCTTTCTCATCCTTTCTCACCGTGCTAGACGGATGTCTGGCGTGACCATGCATCTAAACGCTCCAGTGAACAACTTCCATAGTAGTTAAGGTGGTGTTCTGTTTTTTATGTGTTGTTGACGCCTGCATTGGTTTGGCAGTTATTGCTTGGGGCTGTGTTTTTTCTAAAGCTATTTGGCATGAAAGTGGCGGGATGAGCTAAACAAAATACTGTACCCACGGAAGCACTCCACATATTTGAATACCAATGTTTGTTTTTTCTATTTTAAACAGTGGGACTAGTTAAGTAATGCAATTCTAAATGCTTGTGTATGTAATCTGATGTAGGTGCATACTGAGATGCAATTCTAACTACTGAATATTCAGTGACTGTTGCTTGAAGTGATTATTCACAGTGCTGACATTCAACTGAAATTAGATTTATGGAGATAATTAGTGTGGCATGAAGTCAGGATTATCTTATCATTAAGTGTGAGTTGTAAAACATCATATTTGGGAAGAAAAACAAACAAACATGATATCTGTTCATATTCTAGACAGTTTGTGTATATTCATGAGTCTTGCTGGATAACTCCATTGAAAACAGACATACGAATAAACGCACTTAAAAAACGAGTCTACTCTGTGGACTTGGAATCCCAATTATAGAGCTCGGACACAAGGATTCGTCATACCTTTCATTCATCTTTTGTCTGTCAGCTTATCCGGCCTGTCAATTAGTCAGTCTGTCAACATGTGTCTAACAGACTAACACGTTACATTTATTTAGCGATGTGATTCATTCATGCCCCGATCATCTGTCTGTCTTCCGTTTCAACACCATGTTTGTTCAGTCACACATACTGATCCACTGAGATCAGGGCTATACGCTAACTATAGATAGATGGACCACTTCACACGGGCGTGGTTCCTTGATCTTTCATGTTAATGCTCTCAAGGACAGTTAGTCTAGGCTGCTCTCCAGTTATTGATTTAAAGGAATCTGGAGAAGATGTGACGGGGGACATTTTCTTTTCTCATTGTTTGATTTTCTATACTTTATTGGACTAGATATTTGTTAAGCGTAAACACCAAATCTTTACCGACTAGCCAAGCATGACTATTCTGACTTTAACTCCCTAAAGATCACAAGCTAGTAGTTTATTATGATATTTTACATATAAGAACACCTATTCAAATGACAACTGAATTAACAAACTAATTAATTGGTTTCCAAATTGCGTACAGATAGAAAATATCATGACATTACTAGTCTAGTTAACATTGTGATATTTTGTTTAAGCTATCACCACAGGTCAGCCCAGGGCCAGTGGATAAAGTCATCCTAATTGCTTTGTCTGGTGTTAATCACGGCTCTGGGGCCCATCTAAATCTCTCCACCCAGCTTTCCCTCTGGTAAATTGAATCAACTGGGAGGAATTCTGTGGCTCATGCCTGTCTTTTATCCTGGGCAACTTGATATCGTTGTGCTATCAGTCATTCTGTCTCCTTCTATTTCCGGAACAAATCTGCCAATAGCATCTCCCTCGCCAAAGATGCTGGACGCTAAAGTTAGCTTACTCCGTTTACTGTTGACAAAATTATGAGTTATTGTCCCATGTCCCCTGTTGTTGTGTAGGTCAGTCTCTTTTCTTAGATAAACGCCACCTCACTAGAAACCTTTTTTTGCACAGAATCTCTCTCTTCAGCACAACTATGAATGACATAGAGGAAGAGAATGAGTGAGTAACAGGAACTAGATAATTTCTGTGGTTTTCTATAACTGCCTGTTTTTATATTACTGTTCATAAAGTGTCTGAAACTTACTGTATTCTTTCCCTCACAATGTTTAGAGATCAACAGGAAGGTAAGAGTCACATATTTCATTTTTCTTCTTTTCTCGATCTCATCATCAGCCCACTCATCTGTTTTCTCATTCACTCTCTTCGCCACACGGCTTCCACACCAATATGTAAAGTCACCTAAACTACTAAACTTCTACTAAATTATTTCTTATTACATTTCCTCAAATATAAATCAGCTCCAGGTGCACAAAATCTAGTTGGCTGACCTCATTTATCTGATCATTGTGACAGCTTCTCCCCATGTGCCAAATCTGTAAAAGTTTGTTAATAACACAAAAAGGAATTTCAAGAATAGTATCCCAAACTACCAAGGAGATTCACCATTTCAGTAAAATTATTATTATTTTAATGTAAATTGTGAATTGGTATCTAACTGAATTTTCGTTGTTCATTTCTTCCATATAACGAAGAGGAAGAACGTCCTAAATACAAGTATGTCAGTATGAACAATTTCTGTGTCTGTGAACATTTCTATAACTGTTATTTAGTCACATGTGAACCAATTCTTGTCTTCAAGGATGACCTGGCAAAAAGATTCAATCAAGCACATTTATTTTATAAAGACCTTTTTACAACCAAGTTGTCACAAAGTGATTTCACAAACATCCAGCCTGAACCCGACAGAGCACGCATCAACAAATTGATACACCGCGTTTTTCTTTTCGTTTCACAGGCACCCAGTTTCCCAAATCGTCGCCCCGAAAATCCCTGAAGGGGACAGGGTGGACTTTGATGTGAGTCTACACGTACACGTAGGTTGTCTCAAAGAAGTATTTTCAAAGTACTCTGATCAAAGTGCATTTTTAATTTCAGGACTAAAAAGGTGCCCTAATGTAAACTGTATATCTTTTATTAATTATTCTGCCGTGGTAAAGGACATCCACAGGAAAAGAATGGAGAAGGACCTTCTGGAACTGCAGACTCTGATTGATGTCCATTTCGATCAAAGGAAGAAAGAGGAGGAAGAGCTCATTGGGCTGAAGGACAGGATTGTAGGTCAATCACCTCACAAACACAAATCTCTGTCTGTCGTTCTCTCCACTTCCCTATAGGTACGCCATATAGCAAAAGGTATGTGGGCATCCCGAATATTGAGATGTTTCAGCTGCACACATTGCTCACAGGTGCATGAAATGATCCAGCACATAGCCCTGACGTCTATAGAAAGGCAGTACGATGGGTCATACTTAAGAGCTCAGTGACCTTTACACCAGGCAATGTTGCAGGATGCCACCTTTGCCACAAAAGCCCAGCCATGAAGTAGTAGACCACGCAAACTCACTCACTCACCATCCTAGTCATGGAGTGCTGAAGTGTACAGGGTCGATCATCTGAAGATCTGAGCATCGAGAGCTTCACTTAAAGGGTTATCATGGTCGACCAGCAATATGCGCGTTGACAAGCAGGAGTCCAATAAATCAGCATGGTCACCTGGTCCCATAAATCACGTATCTTTAACATCATGTGGTTAGCAGTGTACGTGTGCGCCAACAGCATATTAGGCTATGTGCTCGGAATGTTTTGTCTCATCAGTGTATGTCTGGCTCACTCCGATCATAATGTGTTGAGATTTGGTGGATGACGGTGTATTTGCACATATTGCTCCTCATAGGAGAACCGCAGGTCCGAGAGAGCGGAGCAGCAGAGAGTGAGAGCGGAAAAAGAACGGGACAGACAGACGCGAATCGCGGTAAAATAAAATACAGACGCTCTGCTTTGGCTAGCACAGTGTAGCTCCTGTAATGAACGTTCATTGGCAGACCGTTCATTCGATTTTTGTCCTCAGGAAGAACGCCAGAGGAAAGAGGACGAGGAAGCCAAGAAGAAGGCGGACGACGATGCCAAGAAAAAGAAAGTGCTCTCTAATATGGGAGCTCACTTTGGGGGTTTCTTGGCAAAGGTCTGAATGTGAACAAAAGTTAGAAGACATTATCTGTGTGCAAATATTCACTCATACAGCTGTTCTGGATGACGGTGTCTCTCCCAGGCAGAGCAGAGGAGAGGAAAGAGACAGACCGGACGGGAGATTAAGAAGAAGACCCTTGCGGAAAGACGCAAACCGCTCGCCATCGACAACCTGAGAGAGGAAGGCCTGAGGTACACGAACTGACCCAAATCACAGAGTTTTATTTCACATTATACTTAATACTTACAAGCATCTATGGCTCAAGCTTTTAAAGAACTCAGAAATGTAAAATGGTATTTTCGTGTTAACGCCTTGGAGATCGGAATTGATTGGTTAAACTTTTGTTCAAACAGTGACACCTAAAATGCATGCCAGGGGCTTTGAATGGAATAGACATTGATGAACTAGCATAGTCAAAGTCCCTGAGTGAATAAATGTACAAGAGTCCATCTACTCTTGCTCTAAGTGCTCTGTTTCGTCCTTAGGGACAGGGCTCAAGAGCTCTGGAACTGGATTCACCACCTGGAGTCCGAAAAATTTGACCTGACTGAAAAGATGAAACGGCAGAAATACGAGGTCAGGAGACGGAGAACGTGTGTCCTTACAGAAGGTAGCAGCGGTTTTAGACTAGACATACTGATGCAGCTGTGTCATTGCAGAAAAGATGCAACGGTTATTATTTGGGTCATGAAAGCAGGTGCAAAATGTCTTCACATCACCTGGGCCGGGGAGAAAACAGTTCTGGTTCCTGGCATACTTCCTGGTTAATTGAGCGCAATTTAATCTGAGGCAGAACAGCTAGTTAACATTGAATCATCTTTGACTCTACTGAGCATGTTGGTTTTTGTTTTGTTTGCTTAGCTGTCATGGAATTGTGTCTGTGTTTATAACGGTCATTCATCTTCTACTTTGCAGATCAATGTTCTTCTAAATAGAATTTCTCATGCCCAGAAATTGTAAGTTAATTCCTCAATGTCTCTCTGCCATGGCATTAAATTGAATGTTTTTGGTGCTGAATGGTTATGGTATGCAGTCACGTCCAAAATACCTGGCTCCTTTGATAAAAATACTCCAGTGCCTTCAGGATCTATGTAGCCCATTCTGGATAACTGTGTCATGTATGTAGCCCATTCTGGATAACTGTGTCATGTATGTAGCCCATTCTGGATAACTGTGTCATGTGTGTAGCCCATTCTGGATAACTGTGTCATGTGTGTAGCCCATTCTGGATAACTGTGTCATGTGTGTAGCCCATTCTGGATAACTGTGTCATGTGTGTAGCCCATTCTGGATAACTGTGTCATGTGTGTAGCCCATTCTGGATAACTGTGTCATGTGTGTAGCCCATTCTGGATAACTGTGTCATGTGTGTAGCCCATTCTGGATAACTGTGTCATGTGTGTAGCCCATTCTGGATAACTGTGTCATGTTTGTGGACTTTCTTGAATGCACGGCCTTCTATATATCCACAAATAATATTTTGATAGGATTAAGATCTGGGCTGGAAATTTGCCATTCCACAACTCCGCCATCTGTTCTTTTTGTGGGGCCTAATTATGTTTTTACATGACAGAAATTGATAATGGTAATGAATTAATTACATTTTAATTATGAACAGATGTTATCGCCTAACTTTATAAAGGGTGCCAACACCATGCAGTCTATCGGTTACATGATCATTTGCATATTATTCAAACTTCTCACTTTTCAACTGTCTTTCCATCTTTGAAAATAGACAAAGGTTAGAGAACTGACAAAGTCTATCTGATTTACTATCTAACAAAAGTATATAAACATGATTTTAGATGTGTTCATAATATATTATATATAACAATATACTGCGACACTATTATTATTCACTAAATACCTCGGAGTTAATATATTATTGTACTCATTGAATGTAATATGTATTCTAATTAGTTGTGTCATGCACATGTAACAATATTAGTTTGGTGTAAAAGTTATAGTCCTGTAAATGTCATTTTTAACAAACTCCATTATCTTTGCAGTAAGAAGGTTCATGGGAAAGGAAAGGTTGGGGGTCGCTGGAAGTAAGCACAATGGAAGCAAGAAAAAAGAAGCCCATATTCTGAAAAAGAAGCCCATATTCTGAAAAAGAAGCCCATATTCTGAAAATGAAGCCCTTATTCTGAAAAAGAAGCCCATATTCTGAAAAAGAAGCCCACATTCTGAAAAAGAAGCCCATATTCTGGCTTCAGTTCAAGCCAAGTGTTAAGAAACAATGTTTCAACGTTTCTTGTCTAGAACTTCCGCTGTAGCGCTGTTCAAAGGTTGACGGAAACAGATTTTGATGTGAAACTGTACTCATTAAAACATGTATATATTTCAAAAGCACATTTGTGAGTAATTGCAGAGTACAATTTGCAAAGTACATTCTAATGTGAAAGGAATTGACAGGAGTAATTTGGTACCGACATGATGTCAATTAAAATGCCATTTACTGTGAAATTGAACGACAAAAATCAACAGTCCTAAAATATGATTGAAGTAGAGGTTATATGTTACTGTATGTTACAAACATATTGTATTTGCTGTCACTTTGAACTGAATTGTTTCTCTGCCGTATTAACAGTATATTTCCTTGCCCCTCGTGAGTTCCTGGAGACCAACAGAACCTCGTCAGACTTATTTCTGGACTACAGTGCAGCGTCAGGTGTTACAGAAGCATGGTTCACTACATTTGTAATGTAAATGTGGCATAAATATCACTTTCCTTCTGTGAGGGCTCAAATCCCGCTTCTTTGGCGATGTCACCTACTTTCTGAGCAAACCCTGCCTCCTGGTCCTTGGTAAGATCTAATAAATACCTGAGAGGTATAGAGAACACAGTCACCAAACAGCCAATCATTATTAACAACACATCAAACACAGGAGAAACCGAAGGGAAAACCTGTGACATGTCAAGCAACAAATACCCTATGGACATTATATAACTGTTAAGTTATAATTAAAAGTGTGATGTGCAATTAAACCATTATTGTGTTGCTGAACACTAAAGTAAAATACAATGAATGTTGCAAAATACAATTCGTTGGTGGCCTTGTTGTCAAGAGTATTCGGACAGTAAGAGAAAGCTTGATGGCTTGACACTCTGAGTGACAACGTAAAAACAAAATGTTGTGCCTTTGACCCCCTCCTGAGCCAGACTCACCCCTGATTGCTAAACTAAGTTACTCTGGTAACTGTTGCTGAAGGACTAAGTAAATCTGGACTGCCTATCAATTCCGCCATGTCACCATGGCAACACTCACTTGGCCAGTTCCACGACGAGTGTGGCTTTGGGTGCACCGATCTGTCGCAGCGTCGGGCCCAAATGATGCACCATACTTTACAGGGAAGAGGAAGAGGAGAGAAAGATAAGTCTACATGACTCATCGGCAGCGGAATAAATCACGGTAACCTTTGAAATTTCTATGACATGCATTTTATAAAACCCTCAGCACCTGTAGGTGGTCTCATAAATTGTGTGCACCTGCTTTTTATTAAGCCCTTTTTACATCAGCAGTTGTCACAAAGCGCCTGTACAGACACCCAGCCTAAAAACCCAAAAGAGCAAGGAATACAATCCAGACCTCTCAAATGAGCATCGCACAAACAAATAGTTCTACATCATGTGTGCCTACATTGCTCCTCGTACCAAGTTCGTAAATATGTGCTTCTGGGATAAGAATAGCAAAGTTAACAATGAGTGTTGCAAGGTGTACCTGGCAGCACAGTAGATACCGTTGAAAAAGTGTGAGTATTTCTGCTTCTCAGGCAGTTTGGGAAGAGAGTCCAGTGGCAAGAAAGTAACCGATACCCCATCCAGATGCATTAGTTCTGAAAAAAAACATAATAAATGTACATAATATATTTCAGCACAAACTGCATTAGTAACCAGTTTATAATTGTTATAAGGCATCTTGCTATGTACAGTCACTCTGCAGTAAGCATACCTATAAACAACTGTTAGCCATGAACCTCATCCCTTCATGAACCTCATCCCTTCATGAACCTCGTCCCCCCATGAACCTCATCCCCCCATGAACCTCATCCCCCCATGAACCTCATCCCCCCATGCCTTATTGTAATTAAAAACCGGTAACACTAATGCAATTAGATCATCCGGGATATAAACCAATCGGTTGAACTGTGTACGGCTTTGCAGTGGATCGCGACAAAACAGACACCATACTGGTGCAACAAGACGTTGTAAATCGGTGTTATTCAAGGTAACGTTCAGCACTGATGGTTATACCTCTGATATGTGCTTTGTGATGAGTTTCTGGTTGCGATTGTGGCTCCAATGATACACACACTTTCCCCTCCTCACTCCCTGGTTGAGGAGCAGTAGGGGAAGTGCCCCCCCTATGGGACAAAGACTGAAACAGCGCCTGCACGTTGACATACGAGATGTCCTGGGCTGTCTGTTAGCGATGGAGAAAACGTGGGATGAGAGAGGCAAAACAAACCTGTACACAATTTAAGGCACATCTCTAGCCAACTGTTTGTCCAAAGACTTTCGAGGACAAATTCTATATTTCTAATTATTCAAAAGATAAATACCATGTAATTGGAAGTTAATAAAAACAATGGCAAAGTTAAGATTAACTTATCACTGAAGACCATTGCTAACTTTAACTGGAAATGACTGCTTTCAAGTTACCACTAGCTGATACCTTGATGTGCTGGCCGTTCTGTTTTTTCAGCAGTTTTTCGTCATCGCTCTCAACGCCAAAGGAGAGATAGGGACTAGACACAATGTCACCCCAGTATCCTCTCACTGCCACCTTATCGCCCCTCTACACACACACACACACACACACACACACACACACACACACAGGTTAAATTTATTCATGATATTACCTTATTAATCATTGTCAAAACTAAAGTTGAACCGGGGAAAAATGACCTACGTGACTGAATACTCGAGTGGAGAGTAAGCTCCCATTGGCCGTTTGGTAGATCCCCTCCCTCAGCTCAAAGGCCACTCCCCTCTCCCTCCACTGTGCGTACTGCTGTTTGTTAATGACACCACACTGTAGCGGGGAAAAGGTAACGAACATTAGGGACAATCGTTTCAGGCCTGCGTTAATTTGGTGACATTGGAGTCAAAAGCAGGCTTGTTGGCAAGTGACCTTCTAAAGATGCAATACTATTCCACCACCCTGATGCCATATTTGGCGTGTGACCTTTTCAACTTTAGTTTGCTTTATCTACTTGATTGCAGTAGATAATAAACGTGTAAAAAATGTGTTGTAGTGAACCAGTAATTCCATTCATTTTACATGATCTGTAATGGTGTTTTTTTCCAACATAGGCTAAAAGCTTCATCATCAAACTTATCTTCGTGTATGTAAAGGTAGCAAAACATGCCATATGTCATAACCATGTTTCTAAAATGACATAAATACCCCTTTCTGCTGTAGCTTCATGGTGAGATCCCAGTCGAAGCAGCCCATCCTGGAGTCATAACGGGTGCCCAGGTGCTGTCGAACACGGCCGTCCCAGGCCTTGGCCATCGATACTGGGCCAACCCGTGGAGATAACGGGGGGCGGATCCATTGCTTAAATATCCTGTCCAACTCATCGCGCTCCTTAAACTGTTCAAGTTTAAAAGTTTAAAAATAAACATGAATTATGGATTTTTTTTTAAGATTACCATAAATGATTACCATAAATTATTACCATAAATTATTACCATAAATGATTACCATAAATGATTACCATAAATACCATAATTACTATTCACACTCTTCAGAATTAAAAATATGACAGACATGTAGATGGAAATAGTGTCCGGTTCTTACTCTAAGGTGAGTGGTGTCCAGACAGGGATGTGCGGGTGTTTCCAGGGTGTCAGTAACCAAGAAAGACAGTTGTGAGGCCACATGTTTCAAAATCTCCGCTGTCTGACTGCGGACCTCACTGTTACCAAACACCTCCAGGAAAACTTCTGTCTTTTCTGAGAAAACAGAAACAGCATACAACACAACCCTTACAACAAGAGAATATAGGCGAACTTACTACCACGTTACTATGTATTGCAACTGTCAAGTAGATGAAGTACAAGTTGCATCCAGTCAGTGAATTCAAGTTCATTTGATTCGTTTTTTTAATTGTATTTTTCTACTGCAGTATACAGACAGGGTACAAATTAGAGGAAGGATTTTAAGATGCCTTGGCATAGATTCTATGAGTCTTTGGAACACAATTCTGCCAAAAGATATTGACATAGATTATATGAGTCTTTATAACACCATTCTTTCAAAACATATTACTTTATATGGTGTTTCATAATGGTGGTGTGGAGCTCTGTCTAACACGTGAGTCCAAAATCTCCTGTACTTGTTTAGTTAGTTTATGGATTATTTCAATGAGAACTAACCGTTAAGTCCCATACTCTCATAGGGTGTCAGTGCCAGGAATAGAAGCAGCAATTGCCTAGCCACGACCTCCATACTATTCTCTATCAACCATACCTACAGCAAAAAGAGGAAATACGTTAAAATGGTCTGGATTACCAAATTCAGAGCCACAGGTCACTGAATCACAGCCAAATCAGTTTGACACATAAGGACATGAAAGAAATCAGCCCCTTGGCTTTGGACACTCGAGAGGCACTCAAGAGGCACTAATATAGCGACATTACGGTGTTCCTGTGCAACTATGAGGGACAGACATTTGTAGCTTACGTGTAGGGTATCTGTGTTTCTCAGGCCTGCGATGGTCTTGAGGATGTGTCTAGAGTCGCCACTGCCCACCAGCAGCACATTTACATCACCCTGCAGCTTCTCTGAGCCTGAGAGAGAGAGTTAGGGTTAGGTTGTGGTGTTTTTTGCATCTCTTACCAAATTAAGTATGACGACATCTCACTCATATCACTCATTTGTTTGTCGTAGATAACTGAATAAATGTTGAACTGTCAGATCAATTATATTATACAACACAACAAATGTTCATAGATTGTGTGGAAAATGGTAGTAATGATAATAATTAATGTGAATCTAATCTCCATGATTGCTCCACGTGTATTTACGACCGGGCAGCCACGTGACTCTTTACCTGTGCACAGGAGGTCACGCGCAGGACTGAAGCCCCACCAGGTCACACAGCCCGCGCCCTCTAAAGTTCGTCCCGTGCTCATTCTGTAACGGTCGCTACGTCGTCAAGTTCCACTGATGAGGTACAATTTACGTTATTTCGCCATTTAACAGATAAAAGTGAACACGCATACAACTCATTCAAACAAATTCACAGAGTTATTGGGCTTTTATACCAAACGATCTGGCTAGTAGTATTCAAACAAGACGTTACTTAACTCGACTAATACTCAATAATGTCAGTGTAGTTTGACCTGACGGGAAACATTTAATTTCGCAACCACATTTTCAGGCAGACATTTGTTGATGTGAACACAAGTGAAACACATGTATTCATTTATTTTTCTTAAATTATGGGATAAATAAACTCACCTGTCGTTTCAAGACGCTCTCAAGATAGGGCTTTTTAGGTTCGGGTTTGTGGTGTGTTGCTAAGCAACACGATCTCAGGTTGAAGTATAGCGCCCTCTGTGTCTCTGCTGTATAACGGTATGTGATGGAAATCTCCTTTAATACTACCTCCAATCATTTTAACTGTCCGATAGCTGTAATTAACTTGGTAATTTATGAAAACCGGTCCAAGAGTTCGGAGAACAAGATTATTGAAGTAAAAAAACGTAGTCTCTGGGGAAATTATTTATTTTCTTAAACGGATATCACTGAACATTTTTTCTTTCTTTAAAATCTTGTCATTTTGCACATTGGCATCGAACCTCACATTTTTTTTTACAAACATAAATGATTGAGGCATTATATCAACCGCTAGCATGAATAAATATAGCATGAATAACTACAATGCAACAATCATTCTATAACCGCTGTAAACTAATACATTTTGTGTAGTTCACAAATGAAATGTATACTTTATAAAATGCATGATTGATAATCAGTTAAAAACAAAATCTATTCGTTTTTCTGGCTGCCTTTAGACTATGATACATTATTAGTTATAACAAGGGCATCCGTTTTACACATATGGTTTATTATCTACACGTCAACCTCAACAGTGATGTTTTATAAACTAAATAACCATACATAATTAACCATGTATATGAATATAATTATTTAGAACAATAAGTAAGATATGTCAAAATATCAAATTAATTTAGACACACAAATACATAAACACACCAGCATGCCTACTGCCACGATGACACACGCACGCACGCTCGCACACACACACACACACACACACACACACACACACACACACACACACACACACACACACACAAAAATAATGAAAAAAAGAAGACATGACATCAACATCAAAACATATACCAAAGTGACAAACCAAGAGGTCGTAACAACACTCCCAAGACATATCAAAACATGTTTTTTGTGTGGACAAAACGAAAGATCTAGGGATGCTGACGGAACTTTAACGAGGTGGGACCTTGAGAGCTGCTTCCACCTCTTCCTCCGGACAGAGAACATGCCACTGTGCGACCGGACGTCTGGGATTGGCCAACATTTCTGACCAATGTTTGAGGCCGACGCCCGTAGCGCCGTAACCCATGAAGGTCTTCCCGATAGCATCGTTGCTCCCAAGTTTGTCATAGTCATAAACTGTTATGACGACCTGCACTTTCTGAATGAGCAACACAGAAAATAAATTTTAAACCCTCGGATTAAGCCACTGTGCTTTCAGAATCCGAATGGTGTGCTCGGCAACTACACGTAGATACAGTATATAAAGGAAAAATGGCAATACCTGGATCATCTCAAAGGGAATATCGAAGCTGAAGCTCTCGTTGAAGTATGGGTTGAGTGTGTTTTTCTTGACAGTTGTCTTTTTCTTCTTGATCCGTTTCCCATTGTGCTGCAGAACAATCTTGACAAATGGATCTGAGGGGAGGAAGGAGAACAAGGGCATAAGGTCAAGAAAACACTGCTGATGTTAAAGGCCACATACCTTTACAGGAAGCAAAGGAAAATCTACCTATTTTTTGGTGTATTGAAGTTACCTGATAAGCCACCAACATCCATTTTCTTCAGGTTCTTAGCCTCCATGATGTTGACAGTGAGTTTGCCAGCCGTGGGAACGTAGCGCAGAGAGATGCAGACATCCCCCAGTTTTTCTGCCTGAGACGCACACAATTCACAGCAATACAATGTGTTAAACCAACTACCTCGATTCATAAAGGCGCGTAGGGCTTCCTTGACAGGTGACCGAAGAGCTGAGTGCATCGTACCTCTTCCTTTTCACTGTTCTCCAGGTCCCGCCAACATTGCATCGGTTGTCCCAGATCCACACTGTTCATCGGAATCTTTATCTCCCCAATTACATCGTGCTTGGAGAAACGGTCAAAGTCAAAGACCTGCAACACCAGGACCTTCCCTCCCAACTCTGTGTACGGAATCTGGGGAGGAGAGACATTGGCAGTGGTCACAAGTACATATTTGACAGACGCTACTTGATGGAGACATTTATGTAAAGCATGGTTTGCCTTTGCCTAGAGATATTCAAAGCGGCAGATCAACATTGACATTTTTATTAAAAAAAGACTGTTTTGTGTAAAACATATCATGCCAATATATTATTCAGAAATGCAGACATACAAAACAAACGGAAACGTGTATTGACAGGAGACAAATAATTACGCATGGTGCATTTCGAAAAGTCTTCAGGGATACCTTGACAGACTGCAGAAAGAGAACGAGAGACAAACTAGGAAGGCAAGCGCGGTTGTGGGCTGAACTTCTGCCCACATGACCTCAGACACCAACAAGTGAAACTTCATCAACAACCTGGAACACAAGCTGCTACCGAAACAGCGAGACAGCAAGAAACACAAGACAAGAAAAGCCACAAGGTCTGACATGATGTAAACCTTGAAGATGAAGGTCTCGTTGAAAATTGGGCACAGGTTCTTGCGCTGGACCTTTGTTTCGTATTTTTTCTTTTTGTCGGGGAGCAGATAGACTTTGACATATGGGTCTGAGGTACCTCCCATGTCCATGGCGGCCAGGTCCTGAGCTTGTAGAATACCCACTATAAGCTTTGGCGAACGAAGACGAAAAAATAAAGAGTATGAATGATCAAGTAAAGCCGCACAGAGGATGAAAAATAATAGAAATGTATCACAATCAATCATGGTTGATGTTAACATTAGACAAAAACAACAATTGAAAAAAAACGCTACATCTAGGATAAAATCTCAATCATGGGACAAAAAAGGGTTAATTAATTAATTTCAACTCTGCCCATTATAGCTACTGTATAAATGTCCAGTAATAGGGTTTTAGCTATGTGTGTATTACTGGGTGTGCCATCACAGTGAATCATATTTTTGTTGTCGTGTGGCCAGATAATTCTATAACTCAACAAGGCACTTCAATTGTCAATCCCTGGCCTGGCATTTTTTATGACTGACTGTCTATTTGAACACTTCTATGCAAATGAGCCGACTCACCACTGTGGAATGTTATAATTGTTCCTCTGTATGTTGTTTATCCAAAGATGATTGTACCTAGAATGTTCTGAATGGATTGGGACTATAAACAATTGTTTCTTTTGGCTACACTAAACAGTTTATATTTAAAATCAAACTATTACTTTGTTTTTATGAGCTAAAAGGGCCTCTTTTGACCAGAACGTATTGCTCTCATGGGGTTAATACAAAAAAATTCTCACCTGGGCATCCGTGAAGTTGTAATCTAAGGAGAACTCCAGTTTTCCCAGCTTCTCCTTTTCCTCTCCTTTACCTTCTTTCTTATCCCCCTCTTCCTGCACATAGACATATTTTGTATTTTTGGGTGATATTGTCTGACACCGTCTATATGTCATGATCGTAGGAAACGTGTGCATTACATATCAGCTGCGTTCATCTTACCTTGACCCCACTTTCTCCTCCGCCTTCATCGTCTGCCTTCTTCCGCCGACCGGCCTTCCTCTCTCTCACTTTCTTTGGTTTTTTCTTTTTTGCACAGCATTTTTTGAAGAAGCAGAAGGTGCAGCAACCCACTAACACTAGCACCAGTACAACGATGGCACCCACTGCCCACATTGGAACTACAGAAGAAATAGTTAACTGAAAAATATACCCAGACCAGTTTGAAATGTGTGATGCCTATTCCAGCAGGCTAATGTGATCGATATGAAATGCATTGGGCACATCTGAAAGGCGCAGGCATAGTCAAAAGCTTACTTTCCCGATGATACTTTCCTGACGATATTTTCCTACTTTCAGGTCAAAATCACTTCATTAACGGTATACTTTTGTTCGGTTTTCTCCCAATTATTGAGATAGGGACAGTCGATGTCAAGACATGTATCTTCCGAGGCACTTCCGATGCCATTGTGGTTGTTATTAGGTTGCTTGCCCGACCACAAGGCCTACAGAGGCATCCCTACGTACTGAGGGAAACAGATTCTCAGAACTTCTACCTCAGTCAAGCTCACAGGTGCACAACACACGACGAGGAGTTGCCAGAGCATGATGAGGGAATGCAATCATATTTAATTACTAACCTTTAAACCTGGGGGATGTTACCCAGTTACCAATTTTGAAAAGAGAAACGAACAATATTCTGCTTCGATGGACTCAATAAAGTAGGAAAATACATAAGGAAGTAAGTCCAGTGAGAATTTAAAAAATGATCACGTGCATCCTGTGTTTCGTGGTTACAACATCTGTCATGGCTTATATGTGTGTGTGTGTGTTACTCTCTTGTTCTATTTTGGTCCCCTACTCTCACTTAGTCCCTTGGCACAGAAAATCCATGAGTATTAAATTCATGCATCAGGATCCAAGCAGATTTCAGCAGTCCACAATAGCATCAGAGATC